>CM022484.1:6356133-6384952 GCA_011952105.1 Coreoperca whiteheadi
CCCCCCCCCCCTCTGGAGACATTTGGCTCAAAAGCCTGGCCCTGTCCAAAGGTAAAAAAACCCACCAACCAGAACATCTACAGCGCACCGATCACCGTATGTGTCATTTGTTGAATCTGTTTTTATGCAGATTGGTTTGGTAAAGAATGAGCTAAAAAACAACAAAAAAAACAGACTGGTTGTGTGTCTCCATTTCTGGTTAATTGAAAGTCAATACAAAACCACAGCAAGAAATCATCATTAGCTTCCTTTGTGCTGAGACACTGTTGGCTCCTCTAGCTGATGATTGACTCTCTAACCTCATACATGGTCACTTGGCCTGAACTGCTAAAACCCCAAGATGATCTCAGCATAAACCTGTGCGCTCCGATTTAAATCGCAGTTTAAAATTTACATCCCTCCGTCTTGTTATTGATCGGCTTCTCTGACCTTTGGTTTGACTGCCACTTCATCAATTGCGTGACGTTAAACTGCACGTCCGTCTGACCCATTTACAGCTCTACACTGATGTCTGGGCTGTTCCAGCTTTATGTGCCAGAAGCAGAAGAGCTGCGCGCCGTTTGAACAGTAGCTGTTGTGATTAAAGACAGAAGTAAAGTTGCATCTGCTGCTGTTTAACGGTGTAGTTCTCCATTAAGACCACAGGGAGGCAGCGTTGTCACATTTACCTCTGTTTATTATATATAACTGACTGATATCAGATCAGATTTAAAAAGCATTGTTATTGTTGAGCTGTCCCAATTCAAACAGTTAACAGAGAAAATCAGGGCAGGAACATAACCTGCTGACATTTACAAATACTTCAAGTAGTAAAAATAGAAACAGATATAAATGTTAAAAAAGTACAAATACTTACAAATACTCGGGAGGCATTGGTGAAATAACTTGACGTTTGCCCACGCCAGGTGGAAGTTCTGTAGAGAAAAGAAGAGAGTGAATTGGCGTTAGTATGCTTTATTAGTTTAAATAATTCCCGTCAGACTATCATCAACTGTTCAGAGCAGAAAACCAGTTGTGGTCATTTCTCCTCTTAAAGGACCTCGACACAGACGAGCCTCTCTCTCTCTCTAAGTGATGCAGACCCGACACCATGAAAAGATAACTGGGGTTCAAACCAAACAAACGCTCTTTAACCATAGATTCCCCTCACCGAGGGGCCAGTTAGCACCTGTGAATGTGAAGCGAGTGTTTTTGCAAAGCGGCGTCTCCGGCAGGAGAGTAACGGGGGGGGGTGGTGGGAGCAGATATCCCTGAATGAAGAGTTTCTCTGAATCCTAAAACAGGAGCTGTGGATGCTGCGTGTCCTCGCCTCAGGCTGTCTGAGGCGCATCACTGGGTTTTCTGCTGTGCAACCTCCGGACAGGACTTCTCCTAACGCACTGACACTGAACCCTGACCAGGCCACTGAAGCTCTTTAGTCCGTTTTGTTTGCTTAACAGCATTTAAATAAATCACATTTCAAGGTGAAGCAGGTCCCAGCTACACTTGTTAATTATGTGTAACCTAAACACTTAGTTTAGCATTTGGGAGATACATTTGTTTGCCTTCTTGTAAATAGTTAGACAAGATCAATACCCCTCTCGTATCTGTTCGTTGGGTGGCGATTAGCTTAGCTTAGCATAACTCGGTGTTGGAAATTACTTTTTTTGTCTACCTGCCTCTGCAGCTGCTGGATTCCAAAATCTACCAGCCACTTTCTTAACGCGTGTGCTTCCTATCGGGACGCTCAGAGGTTCTCCCTGATATCCCAAATAGAGATTTGATAATAGAGTATCAAACTATGCTCCCCATGTTCTTACAGTACTCTCACCCCGGTTTGGAAATACAGACGTCATAATACTGTGAGAGTTAGACCTTTATGGGATGTACACAACCGGAAATGCAAACACAGAAGGGAGACTTTTCTCACAAGGCAGCTTAAAAGCTACCAGAACAGCGGCAGTAATAAAATAATAAAACAAGATCTGCTATAGCCAAGCAACAGGCTGGTTGATTTCATAAGGTAATTATTTAAACTCTTAAGGAAAATACTGATATTCTCAGTCTCACACAGTGAAGTTGTGGCAGGTTTACACACATTAATCACCTATAACTGACCACACGAGCAAACGTTAGACCGACTTCATGAAGAGTTTCAGCAGGTTGAGGATATTAGCGGCGTTAAGCGGCAACTTACAGGCGAATCCACGCGAGCAGTTTGTGCTGTGAATGATTTCATTTACTTACTTGCAAATGAAGCCGCAGTGCAGGCAGCGGTTGAGCTAAGCTAACAGGCTAACGTCAGGCTATGTAAACGGCGCTACCGCTAAGCTAGGTTAGCCTTCGTGTCCCGCAGGTGTCACGTTTAAACAGGCTGCTTCGTGACGTTTCTTTGCTAATGCGTCACAAATAAAGAACCCAGAAGAGTGAATCGTAAACGGACGTGTTGCCGCCTTTTCATCTCTACTAGCTAACGTTAGCTAGCCGCAGGCTGCCGCTCGGAGGCTACCGGCAACTACAGGCGACTTTTAAGGTGGAATTTTTTTTCTTGCACGTTACTCAATGCAGGAGTTGACGGCGTGAATCACTCAACACACCTTAAAATGGGAATCTGCGGTGAAACGCCATATTGTTCTAACCACCCAACTCTCTGCAAGAAAGCGAAAAGATAAAATTCCCCAAAACTCCAAACTCTTTTATAGTTTAAACCAAATTTAATCCTGAGTGAACCTCTAAATTCAGGGATTCCAAGCAAAAACTAACATAAAAACGTATTTAAAACCAAAGATCGTGTGTTTATTCATCATCACCAGCTTGCGGACTCAGATTGTGACAGGAGAAGAAAACTGAAAAGACACCAAAACAATAGAAGCAGACTCTCCATTTGTATAAACATATTTTATTGGATATTTGGACTTCCTAGATCTGGATTCTCTGCCCACTTCTCCACTTCCTCAGAAGAGTCACCGATTTGGGCTCCAGTCCAGTCGGTTATTGGTAGTGCTGTTTCTGTCTGTTTCAAAAGTCTACGCTTGGTCCAGCCCATCCAAACCACCCGTTTCCTACAATGATGTTAAAAGAATAAACAATGAGGAAGTTGTATTCGACGTACAAACGGTTATACAATGGTATAAACACATTTAACCCTTGTGATGTTGGTAAAATCATTAGTACCAATGGGCGATTTTCTGTATAACATTCAAAACCTCTCAAAACTACTTGTGCCTCATAAAACAATATTCTTCAAATACGCTGCAGCTCTACATCTTTAAAAACACGCAGATTCTCAAATAGCGGACAAATCTACTTACAGTGAAGGCTCAGTTCCCTGTGCTGATCCTTCATCCAGCCATCACACATGAACATTTTCCTGTACCTCTGAAAACCACTCATTTAAACACCACACATGCAGGTCACATATCCTTCTAATACGTACTCAGCTGTTCTGGAGCATGGGGAATACACAGATCGCTTACTAACTGTGTGTTAGTTAAACCAACATTTTTCACAGGTTTTGTGCCAAACTAATTTCCCCCCATCCATGACTCACAATCCAGTGTGCCAGGGTCAATGGGTTTGGGAATTAAATTTATCCACAATGTTGACAGATGTTTCTGTGAAATCTCAACATTTCCCCCGCAAAGAGAGTAGAGGAGATTTGACAGTCTGTATTTTCTTTATTTACTTTTTACGTTATTTAAATGTGCGTATAATTGCAATCGTCTGCGTGAAATGACGAAGTATGTGGAAACACGAATTGCTGCTGAGCCGGTTGGTAAGCGAGGCAGAATTAAAATCGGCCGCCTTGGGTTTTACATTTGGCGATCGACTGATAGCCAAAGTCCTGCCCCTGTGTCCTAGCTTACCTCTGTTTCATTAGCATCTGTAGCTCAGACGGCTTTCTGAAAAAGGATTTCTTTCTTCAGCTAACGTGTTCCTGTAGTTTCTAAGAGAAATGGGTATCTAAAAGATCAACTGAAGGTGCTTTAATATAACTACAGAGTTGGACGTTTGTGGATTAAAAATGCTGCTCACCGACACTAATAGCTCACTTTAGCCGTGTTAGCGCAACACTTTGGGAAATACATTTATTCGCTCTCTTGCTGTGAGTTGGACGTGAAGACCGATACCACTCTCCGTGTGTAATAAGTAAAATAAACTAGCAGCCAGGCGGTTGTGATTATGGATTAAACCCATCGAGTTACAGACGCAACTAGCATAACAGAGGTTAGCTAGGAGATCGGGCCACACAGTTAGCAGTGTTCATGCAGTTTAGAATGAGAGGGAAATATCCGATTATGCTAAGCTAACAGATGTTGTTTACGAATTTAGTCAAATTTTATTGGCATAACATTTTTCTTAATTTGAGGTATCTTGAGTTATGTTTGAGCAATGTAATTGATCTTCCAGGATTTACTGCATTATTAAGCATCCTTTATCTAATTTCAGGTCAGATGTCTCTGCGGGTCTTGTATTAGCATGCTAACGATAGCTTTGTCAGTTGGTTCAGGTAGCTACGCGACAGTTGCACCTGACAGTAAGTGGGTGTAAGTATTTGGCAGTAACTGATCTCTACGTAAGAACTAGTTTGTGAGGTGCGACCTGTTTTAACTTAGTGACGTGTAAAAGTAAACCGCTACGTTACAAACTAAGTGTGAACTTACTGACAGCTGGTGGAACCGGCTCCAGCAGCACAATAGATTTTACCTGCACTTTACCTGTGTTATTTATTTATTTATAATGGTTTCCGACAAGTTGAAAACATAAGTCCAGTGGGTTTGGATTTTCAAAAATTGTCAAACTTTTGGGAATTGAATTCCTGAACAACATAATTTAAAGCTTTAAAAGCATTTGACAGACCCAACTTTGCCCTCTCTGAAATACTTTACAACGTCTCCCATTGTGATCTTCTAGTTAAGGACCACACGCCTGTATGTGCCTCTAGACACTTTATTTTGGCTTTTACTTCCAAATCTACTTTCAGTTCTACTCTTTAAGGCACTCGCTGGTGGCAAAAAGAAGGCAAGAAGAAGCTAGTGTTGGTGGAGGAACAGAGATAGAGACGTTTTTAAGAGTTACGTTTTAAAATATTGTTAAGCAGATGTCTCATATTTATTAATATTACGGTTAAAGTATATTTGTAGAGTGAGTAGAGACTAAGCTCTTATGCCAGCAACGCGATGTGAAACAGCATTTTACGCAGAAGGATTTAAGAATCTGAACATCAAAAGCAAATGTGGCGGTTTGCATTGAAAAGCTGGTGAAATTATGCAAAACGTCGTCTGATATCCGAACATCAGAACCGGCACTGAAAGCAACCTCCAAGAAAGTCTCACATTTCAACTGTTTTTTTTTGTTTGTTTTTTTTTATATAAAAGTACCACCAGATTATTTAATACACAATTGTTTCTTCCCCTCGTTCCTGGCTACACTCTTCAAACACACAACTCAAATGACAGTCCAAGCCTCGAATTACACAGACTACAACGCACGCGATCGTTTCTTGTAGTTATTTGGCACCAAAGCGGCGTTCATAAAGGACATTTCTGAGAGAGAAATGCCCACAAGAGCGCTCACGAGAAGTAAAAATGCATTTACTTCTTCAGTCTTTGTATCTGGAGGTCATGTGGCGCCAAGTTCTGGCCGGAACCTTGCAGTGTGTCCCATCCACCGTTTAAGGAATTTGAGACAGAAGCACAAAGGTGCAGCACCGGCCTTAAGGTCGTATTGCTTCGGAATTTAAAGATGCAGTTTGTAAGACTTGAAACCTCAGCGGACCTCAATAAATCCAACGTCACAGAAAAACCCCACAACGAAAAACAAAGCAACTTCGGTATAGCAGAAATCCTTCTGTCCCAGAAGGCGAGGGGGGGGGGTTCATCATCCAACGTACAAACTGCATATTTAGTCTTTGACATTAACTCAAGCACTACATAAAGCACGTCGTCTGGGCTCAGAAGGCAAAGAATAACGTGGATATTTGATGTTTCTGCGGTGACGATGATTCATATGTCGCACAGCAGAAGCTAAAGGAGTTCATTTACACTTCAGTGGCGTAACGGCACCTAAACCCAAAGACTGTTGCAGATCTTCCAATCCCTTGGTCCACAACTCACTCATTTACAGAGTGGTTGGTAATATATGTGATCGTATGGTTTATGTATTCAAAATGTAGTTTCTTCTCCTCCCATATTTCTGTAAACATATTGTTCCTCACTCTGCTTTACGGATCTGTTAATAAATAATTCCTGAAAATGGCGACTCCTTGAACGTTTTAGAGAGACATTAACGATGCAGCTCAACAAAATTCGACAGGGGTTTGTGCAGGTTTCAGCAAGCCAGAAACAAAACTAACTAAACCAGCCTATTTCTGATTAAACAAACCCCACGAACATTATGAGACAAATAATGGGCAGAATTGTGCGTGAAAAAGATTTGACATCTTGTATCGTAGTTTACTTTCTTCTTTTGTTTGATTAGTTTTAGGCCTTTTTAATCTTCCAAAGGGGAACAATTAATTGTTAGGGAGACATCCAGATTTGTGGCTGTGTGTTTCAAATGTATGTACCTTAGACTCCCTGGAAAGCAGCACTGACACTGACTGCATTACCCTGCTGAAATCAAGTAAATTGAAATAAAACTGTGTCTAATAGTCTAGTCGCACTGACTCCATATTTGTTTGTCATCTTGCAGCTCTAAGAACATTGGCAATGGAAAAATTATAATAACTGGATTTAATACATCTTAACACTTTTACCACCGTAAATTTTAGATTTATTTTAAGCCTTTTCGAAGGACACCCTATCTTCAGAAGACACTTTTCCTCTTATGTGTGCAATTAAACAGAAAAATAGGAAACAAAATGCAGCATTATATATGAAAGGAGTACTGCAAAAGAAGTGAAATTATACAGATTAGAAAAACAAAATAAAATCACACGTAACTATGAAAGCGTTTGGCTGTTTCGACCACATGATTAGGCAGTCATGATTTTTCACAGAGAGTAAAAACAAGCAACAGAGTGGCAACGGTGTTGGTAGCTACTGGAAAAAACACACACACACACACACTTACGCACAGGATATGACATTACGGACCACCCTGAGTGGCACGCTGTCCGTTAAAAAGATGCATTTCATGTTGTATATGGAAATGCAAAGCCTCTGCTTAAAGTCTGCATACAAAGAATAACGAAAAACAAACGGAGTGAAGTTACTCAGCTGTGATTTGAGTCACCAGCACAGTGTCGTCCGCATGGAAACAGATACTGCAGCTAATCTGATAGGAAAAACTACATTTGGCCATGATACAAGAAAAGTCTGTGTAGCGGTTTGATTTTTGGACTAAGTCAACTCATCGTACCCTGAATTCACTCTCTTCAGTTGTGCCATCAAGACAAACCAAGACCCCTGATTGGCCAGTGGTGTGTACCGTAGTGGGTTTTCATTGGTCGAGTATTTTTATTTGAGCTCGCTTGCAGGAAAAGGTTCAACAAAGCATTTTCACGCTTTGGGACGATAACCGTTCTCTGTTCCTGACAAGAGGTCAGATTTCCTGGTTACCGTTTAGCATGGAGACTGAAAAACTGACCTCGGATCTGGAGTTCGAGGGAAATTCACCCCGCGTCCGCAGTTCATACACTTTGCTGTAATACGATAAGGAAAAAGTGGTCACAAAGCGTCCTGGAGCAGCTGCACTTCCGATCTGAAGTTTCTGGCTTTCGGGCTGAGTAGCAGAAAGAAAATATTTGGTAACGTGTCCTTACTTCACTTATATTCTTCAAATACCCAAAAATCTTCGATCTTTCTACCATGTGTGGACCGTTCTTCTTCAGTCCTTACACGGTAAAATAAAAAATTGTGGTGTAGAGAAGCCAAAGACAGAAACAGCTAGGTGCAAGGATTACACAAACCGAACGCCTTAGCTACGATAAGAAAACAAAAAAAAAAACCCTTTGATTTCACAGAGCTCCCATTTGCAGCCATATTACGGTCGCCATTTTGCATCCCTCCTTGGTATTTGTTTTGGGAGGCCAAGTGGAAGCGCGCCATTCAACTGTTGTAGATATCAGCGCTGCAGTTTCCACCACTCTGGGCATGTTTAAACACGTCATTTGTCCAAAATCTCCATTCCTCACCCCTCCTGGAGTCCCATAACCCGCCCCCCTCCCCCATTCAGTCTTTGTGGTCAACAGCTTCCTGTGTCTCCATTAGCCCCTCCCACTTCAGTCCTCACATGGTCAAACACTTGGTAGAGTGCGCGAGCTCGTCCACCTCTGAGTCCTTAAATGGAAAAACAACATCGTGTTTAGTAGCCGTTAGCTCCTCCCCCTGACCCCTCCGTGGGGTCAGAGGTCAAAGGTCAGTGACCTTGTTCTCCAGGGCGGCAGCGATCTGTTGAAGGCGGAGGGTGAGCTGTTTATTCTGGGCTGCTGGGTCCTCGTCCAGCGACTGGATGATCTGAAGAAGACGACAACACGACATTTTAAAACGAGCTTTTTTCTTTCGCTCTCTTTTTTTTTTTTTTAAACTGAAGTTTGATTGTTTTTTGAGTGAAAATGATGAAACTTAAAACAAGTCTAGACTGAAGCAGCTGACAGCCAATATGAAATATGTTCACGGTAATGTTTTTCTCTGTAGAGATTTACACACAGGCCGAAAACCTTGCTCGTGCTGCCATCTAGTGGATGCGTGCGTGCTTTGACTCATCCTGTGAAGTACAGCGCTTTACAACACCGTGTTACGCAATGCTGCGTCACAGATGAGTGTGGTTATACAAGGGAAACAAATCACACCGGACCGCCTCCAGCTGTGCTTCTCTGTGACCTGAAAAGCTTTAAATTCTTTTCCGGCGGGACTTAATGTGCAGTTGCTGTTCAAAGGATAATCACGCTTTATTACAACTTGGATCGTATTTTCAGAATTTAGGCAAGAAAACAGCAGTCTGACTGCTTGTGTTTCTTTCCCCGTTGTCGTAGTGATGTTGCCATGTTACAAGTAACGATGGTCAAATTGTAATAAACCAGAATTACCCTTTAAGTCACTGGACACTGAAACTCTCCAAAAAGGAGTCGCACTGTTGGATCTGATCAAAATCTAATTTCAAGTTAAGATCTCCCCTCAGACAGTTTTACAATAACCTTCAGCTTCTGTCAGCTTAGCCATTAAACTGGAACGTTTTATCATATCGGAGGTTGATAATGCTCACTTGGCAAGATTTTATAAACGTAAAAAAAACCCCCAATATCAGCCCAAAATAACGGCAAAAAGAATAATTAAATTGCATTTGTGTAACTTGGTAAAAGTTATACATTTATTTTTCTGTTGCATCTCTTGGATTCTTCACCACGAACAGAAGTAGCCATGTAACTGTCCGCAACAACGCTGTGAAATTGAAAAGACATTGCTCACCACATCGTAGTACTTGCTGGCGTACTGGTACAGCTGATGTAAGGCCACCTGGGTGTTCAGCTTGTCTGTGTGTTGCTGCAAAGCGGAAACAAAGGTTACGTATTAGCACAGTACAAATCCTCTGACGCAGACGCCAGCTATGTTTCCATTCAAACGTCCAGTGGATCTTACAGAAACCTTTGCAATACTGATTAAAAAGTCCCTCAAAATCCCCACAAACTTCCAGCTAGTCAGGTTTATGTTCATCAGGTAGCTGAAGAAAACCAATGTTCCCCGATCATAAAAAGCTGAGCGGAGTTTTTACTGGTTTTGTTTAAGTCGATGTTGGCTGTATTTCACACTTTGATCAGAAAACAAACAGGTGATACAGTAGCGCAGTGCAGCAATAATACTGCATATCCACAATGGACCCATCCACTGTCATAATTATAACTCAAAATGACATATTTTCATAAAGTCGCACACACTCAAACACTGAAGTAACCTAAAGATAGAGTGGCTGGTAATTTTATTTTCTATAGTGAAGATTATCTAAGATCACCATCTCTTGGCCGGTGAGCCCAAGATCTAATTTTGCATGGATTACTGTATTATCATCACTGATGCATTAATGTGTCAGCAGCATTTTCTTGTTTGGTCAAGGGGGAGCAGAATCGTATTTTATATACCGTTGGGTAGTTTAATCTTGAACATCGTGCATCATATTTCATAAGATCATCCTATGTTTTTATGTGTAAAATGTTTATCTGTTAAGGTAACCAGCATCTATGTGTAAATGTAGTGGAGTAAAACGTACAATAGTTCCCTCTGAAATGTAGTTAAGTTGAAGTATAGAATAGAAATACTCCAGTAAAGTACCTAAAATTTGTAATTGTAGTTACCTTCCACCACTGCCTACATGATGTTTTTTAAGTCAAGAAAAGGTGCTCTGTCTTTGTTTTCACACATTTAATGAATGATAACTTTGAATGAGCATGGGCATCTATCCATCACAGGCACATGCACAGCACAACAGTTAAAGTAACAACACACACACACACACACACGCAGAAGGTGTTTCATACCCTGGACACCTCAGCAAGGTGTGTATTCATGTCCTGGTCACTGACTGGAACCATCTGTCTGATGCCCTTGTAGTAACTGGGGAAAACACACACACACACAGTCAAAACATCCGACCCAATCATTTATCAGATTATATCAAGTGATCAAATGGCAAAGACATTTGTATCTAAAACTTAATAAGATGCATCGCTATTGTCTGTTTTTGGACTTTATAAGTGGAAACTGATGGACCCACATCTTATCAAATACTATTACAAACACATCTGTTCGTTTTCTGTACATTGAGTGCAACAAACTCACTCGTCCACCATCTTCTTGTACGTGGAAATCTCTTTTGCATAGAGCAGCTTGTTGCTGGGAGAGTCCTGCAGCCGGAGAGAGAGAGAGAGAGAGAGAGAGAGAGAGAGAGAGAGAGAGAGAGAGAGAGAGAGAACATCATCACTCGTTTTCAGAACGCAAACCTTTGTTCCACGTGAAGTGAAGACGTTTTACAGAGAAAATCCTCTCCTGGATTCTCCTGCACTGTTAATTATCATCAGAGTGTGATGTTTCACCAGTCCGGGGTTTATTTAGTGATTAAGTGTTGTAATTAACTCCTCCGCTGCAGCCACTTTCCACCAGCCCGCCTCCTCGTCTGCTGCGGTGACTTCTGTCTGACTGGGAACGTGTTTTCAGTTAAAGACGCGCTCGACACACAAATCCGCTTAGAAATGTTAAAAAAAAAAGAAAAAAAAGAAGACGCTTCAGAACCTGCCTGAGAATCATCACATCTTCACGTTTTCTTCAGTATCAAAGCAATCCAGTGACAGTTGTCTGTACATCCATGGGTACACTGCCATAAGGAAGTGCTAATAGCTAATTCAGCATACTGTTAATGTCACTAATTTGCCAAAATGTGAACAAATACAGGCTAAAAGTACAAGGACGTCTCTCCGGACAGTATTTAAATTACAGGAGGACCGGTGAGTTCACCAGTCCGTAATTCCGGCTGCAATTATTACTGGGGTGGGGGCGAAACATTACCCACATACGAGCTGCAGACGGGATTGAAATCATTGACCAGCGCAGGTCTACCTTCCCTAGAGAAATAAATCCAGGCTGAATCGGGGTTCAGACTCCGAGAGCAACAAGTCTCCAGACTCCTAAACCGTTAGTGTGCTCGTGGTTTGTGTGAACTGACTCTGCTGAGTTTGTGCTCCGTCTTGGTGCAGGCGTCCATGAAGGTCTGCGAGATGACGTGCAGCGACGCCTCCACCACCTCCGTCACGTGGACGTCGACGATGAAGTGGGGGTTCCTCAGGATGTTCACCCAGTACCGCAGAGGCAAGCTGAGGACACAGAAAGACCGGGGTCAGGACATCTGCTTCCAGAATCAAGACTTCTTAAGACCTGGTCAGCAAAAGTAAGTACCTGGAAATAAATAAAGGTTTGAAATTATAATTTTTTTTTTTTTTAAACGGTGAGATATGCCGTCACAGAGCCCAAAGTGACATCATCACAATGCACGTTTTGTCCAAACAACAGTCCAAATTATTTAAAACATACATTGATTATGACTATTAAAAAGGAAAAGCAGCAAATCTTCAGTTGCCAATTCATTTTTGGTCAATCAACTAATCGTTTCAGCTGTACTTACATAAACTGTTGGGTAGTTTTATTTATAACAAATCCTATTTTATAAGCTCTTATATACGTACTTAGTTACATTCGGCCGCTGTCAATTTCAGACTTTTTAAGGACCTGCTGACACAGTTTTCCTCCTCCCTACATCTCTTCCTGCCGCCTCTACAGACCATAACCCTCGTCAATAATTTATTGCAACTGATGAATATTTCATTCTCCAACGCATTTGTGTGTGTGTGTGTGTGTGTGTGTGTGTGTGTGTGTGTGTGTCTTCCTGATGACTGACAGGCTGTGCTCAAGGCCAGTTTGAAGAGTTTGCAGAGAAGTTAGAGAAAAGCGCAATCTTCGTGTCCCTCCATCTCGCTCTTCTTCTCCTTCTTCTTCATTCGGTTCAGTTTAATTTTTACTGCCTCAAAGGGCTTTACAATCTGTCCGACATACGACACCCTCTGCCCTTAGACCCTCGATGCGAAGAAGGACAAACTCCCCAAAAACCCTTTTAACTCGGGGAAATAAATCATCGTCGTCGTCATTTATCCGTCCTGATAACAGACCACCGATTAGATCCGGTCGTCCGCCTGGTTTAGCAGTGACGAGGAGATAATTACACTCTAGTTTAGCGGATGAGGTATAACACGCACACACAAGCGTGAGAAGCGGTATAATTACGTCTCGTAGCGGGTCGTATCGCCGGCTGGGATTCAGGGACGCTTTGAAGAGAAGCCGGCAGACGAGTTAAAGAAGCCAGTTTACTGAGCGTACGGTCCGTGCTGATCACACACGTTTCACTCACTCAGAGGTTTTCCTGTTGGCCATATTCTTGTCTCCTCGCAGCAAACAACATCATTAAGGTTGTACAGAAGAACTGTCTATTGACCAAACAAACAACGACATTTTGAAAGTTGATTCGGCTCTTATCAGTCTTTTTCCAAGCGAAAATGCTAAAAAAATAAAAATACCCAGCTTCTTCAATGTGAGGATATGCTACTTTTCTCCGTTTCTGTCATTGTAAACTGGATATCTTTGGGTTCTGGACTGTTGGTAAGACAAAACAAATCATTTACAATACCACCTTGGGCTCTAAGAAACCGTAATGGGCATATTTCAAACATTTTCTCATTACTACTACGATTAATCGGGAATATAATCAGCAAATGACTGGCTGACAGCTGACAAACAGGTCAGATGTCAGAACAAGTCTGAAAGGTGGCAAAGGTTCACATCTTTTCTCAACCCGTACAGATGACGAAAACACACACACACACACACACACATCCCTCTCTCTCTCTCAGCGCTGGCTGAGAGCTGACTACAGCATGAATGCGTGTTTTCGCGTTCGTCTCTGCGTGCGCACCTGTTAGTCTTCCAGATGTGCAGCGTCTCCTCGTCCACGTTGTCGTGTCTCAGCGCCTGTTCGTCCAGGAAGTCAAAGAAGTACTTGACGGCAGGGGGGACGACGGAGCCCGAGCACAACACGCTGCGGAAGAAATCGTCCACAAACTGCTGCAAAGTGCCCTGTAACACACACAGGCGTGAAGCCGAAACCACCGCGGATGCACTGTGATACTTGAACGCAACTAGGTGCACAGTTTGGCAGCCGGGGTCGGGCCCCTCCAAAAGCTCACAGAAGAAAGGAACGGGAGAGAGAGCATTGTGTTTTATAATCTCTATCTGTGAAGTTACAGGTAACTGTATCTGTTCAACAAATGTAGTACCGTAAGAAGTACAGTATTTGCCTCTGAAATGTAGTGGAGTAAAAGTATGTGAGAGCATAAGATGGAAATACTCATGTAAAGCACGAGTACCTCAGAATGTCCTGAAGTACAGTGCTTGAAGCTCACAAACATGTTCATTATCACACACACACACACACACACGCAGCTGTACCTTGACGGACAGCAGCCGGGTCAGGTAGATCTCCGTGATGGCTTTGGTCATCGCCTTGTCCTTCATGCTGCCTCTCTTTGACTTCACCTCATCGATTTCATCTGCCGGCCGCACCAGGTGGAAAGTGTTGTCGTCCTCCAGCAGGGCGTTCTCTACAAGCGAGCGAGTGAGAGAGAGAGAGAGAGAGAGAGAGAGAGAGAGAGCGAGAGAGAGCGAGGAACCTCTTTTCAGATACGGCAGACGCAACATCGCTGGCGTCAGCGGAGACTGTTTTCTGTTCTCTCGGATACATTTCCACATCAGTTTCATCATTTAAAGTTGTTGCCGAGCAAATTATGCTGCCGGTTTTATAATAACCGACGGTGCACAAGACAGCACATTAATTTGTGACCCTTGTTTAATTTCTGTTTGCTGTGATGCTGCATGTAAAGCGCTTCGCTGCTTATACATTTATTCATCAGTCACACAGTTGGCCTGCAGGAAAAGTGAAAGCATACGGGTTATTACTGTGGTTGTTTGAGGATTTTTACTCAGAGTTTATGAGCCTGTTTTAAATGTGTGTTTTGGGGGGAAAAAGCTGGAACAACTGGTTGACTTGCTCTTCAAGTAAAAGTATGTGGAGTTTTGCAGTCAACGTGACCATATTTTCAGGTTGTCCGATCAGTTGTAGAATCACAGTCATTCAGTTTTCACATTGCATGAAAGATCATTTTTGGCTGTAGCTGAAATGGTTTCCCCCCCCCCATGAGGTTTCTCACCTGCCAGCACGCACACTATTTTGACACGGTTTGTGGAAAACCACAAGTCCAGTTTGTGTGTGATTTCCACCCTTTTAAGTAATGGCTAAAATACTTTATTGAAAAGGCACAGGAAACTCAAAATTGTGCGTTTGAAGCCCAACAGGCGTTGATGATGTTTGTTGTGTTGCTGTCAGCTCTTTGAAATGTTGCTGAAAAATGTTTCTGTGTGGTTTCTCTACCTAGATGTTATTATCTCTGTTTCCTGGTCAACAGTTTGCTTCTGTTTCATCACAGAGAAACACGGGGTCAGATATGAAACGCTGCTCCACCTGACTTTCGGTTGTTATCGGATGTTTTCGGACCCTTTAAACGCTCTGGGCGGAGCGTCGCATGTATTCCTACATACAGACATGGAAGGAACGCAATTCTGGATGCCGTCGCTTTAAGCTGAAAGTGACGTTTTTAGATTGGATCTTTGACATGAACATGTGCACACACATGATTTTTTTTTATGGCAACATCTCATGATTACATGTTTACTGTGAAGTCAGAAGCTTCAAAGTAGCCAGAGACTTCAGCCACCAGATACGATGAGTGTAGGAACATGAAAACATCCCACCTCTGCCTCAGGGTGTGTGTGTGTGTGTGTGTGTGTGTGTGGGTGTATATACATACTCTCTTCTTGGCTGTCTTGGTGCTGGTGGAAGGACTGTGTGTGCAACACCCTGGACAGAACCAACGTGGCGTTATCCCGAACCTGGCAGGACAAGAAATCATTGGAATGAGTGAGGAAAATATGAGTAAATCCCGATTCTGTAACCGAACTGTGCACGCAGTCATAAAAAGGTGCCCTTTGTCTCACAGCAGCTTTCGCCATAAATTATTTTCCTTAAATGTCCGAGGGGAGCAAGCGTTTTCGCTTCTGTTGGTTCTCGCATGGCTCGACATTTCTCAGCACGCAGCAGCTTTTGGTCGTTTCAATGCAGGAAAAAAAATCAAATAAAAACAAAAGCGGGAAACTCACGACAGAAGCGAAGGTGATTATAAACATCCAGAGTCTGCAGAGGGAACATGAACTCCATTCTCTGCTGACTCGCCGCATCAAACCGGGATGTGCGCCCACATTATTTGGTTTTCATTATCGATTCATTTGCAGATGAGTTTCCAATTAATCAATTCATTCTTTTCACTGTAAAATGACCATTAGAATTGCCTTCAGGACAAAGGAAAGCTTTGATTACATTACTTTCTGCATTTTATCTGAAACAATTCCTTGTAAAATGCAGAAAATGATGTAAAGTATCCTAAATAACACAGAACAAATCCCAGTATATGATAATACCAGAGCCTTTTTTTTCTTTTACTGACTGAAAACATTGGATGTTTGCACATTTTTAGATTGCACTGAATAAAGTAAATCACAATGAAGTACTGGCATGAAAGCCTGCAGACACATGTGCGTGCAGCAAACCAAACCCACGTTGTAATGAGCCAGTGTGTTGAGTCTCTTCCAGCGGCCTTCCTTCTGGGAGGTCAGGTCGAGGTCGGACAGGATCTGACCCGTGGAGCCCGGACGCCACTCTGTGGACGGAGGACAAAACTAACCTCAAAGTGTATTCTTCGTAACACGAGAGGTCTGCTGGAGACGCAGGAATGACGGACGGTAAAGAAAAAGCTGTACTCGGGTCTCTCTTGCAAAAGAGATCTTGATCTCAGGGAGATTACCTGATCAAACCGAAGGTTATATATATATAAAACGTATCCACCTCTTTGAGTGTCCTTGTGTTGTTTTGTGTTTATGTGCGATTCAGCTGCTGTAACATTGCAATTTCCTTTGGGATTAATGAAACAATGTTTTATTGTTTGGGTATTTTATTTTTTTGCCACCAATTTCACCTACCTGCAGGGGGCGACAAACTCCGGGTTTGTGACCCTGATTGTTGTGCTGCAGCATTTAGTGACAGCAAAATGATTTATTTGTATAAATAAATATAATAATTGTTAATAATGTTTTGAATATACTGTGACCGCTGACTGTGTCTTACCCAGCGCAACACTCTCCACCTTTGGCCTCTGTGAGTACGGCAGATTCCTGTACACCTGATCGATGATCTTCTCTTTCACCTGGAGAGCAGAAAATGGGTGCCAACACGAAAACCCAAATGATTTTTCTATCATATTTATCAGCACTGAACATCAGAGAAATATCCCAGAAGATCCTTACGTGGAAAGTCAACTTCCTGTCCGGTAAAGGCAACGCTTTTACCAAGAGGCGTTTGTTGAATCCCCTTTAAGCCAAACTTAAAAACTGTGGCAACTGAAGATACACCACAGAAACTCCCAGATTTTTTATTTTATTTTATTTTTTTTAAAATGGAGCGCAGTGCCCTAACATTCTCTGCACATATGAGATGAAATCGTGTCATGAGGCTAGCTGGAACCCAAAATGAGAAAACGTGCACTTCACCAGGGAGCCGATCGGCGAAGAGCCTCTGAAAACAGCCTGAGAGGGAAAACAAAACCCACCTGGGAGATGGTGTCGCAGTTCAGCACCTTCACTGGAGTCACATCTGGTCCCTCCCCGTGCACCAGCACCTGCAGAGTCTGACACCACAAACACACCTGTCAGCCACACGCTGACCGGACAGATACGAACGGCGCATTGAATATTTAAGGTGGAGTGAAAGCATATCTACTTCTACGAGCAAAATACAAGTCGGGCTGCAGCGAACGGTTGTTTTCGTTATCGACTAGTCTGCTGACTTAACCGTTGACTCTACGAAATGTCAAAAAAAAAACGAATGCCAGAAAGGGCTCTCTCAGAGCCCGAGGTGTCGTCTTCAGATGTCTTGTTTTGTCTGGCCGACGAAAACCAAAAGACATTTAAGTTTACAATCGTGTATAAAAACAGAGAAGAGCAGCATTTCAAGCGTCCGCATTCCCCTGACTCACGGGAACAATTAGTATGCTGGTCCCGTCCAGATGTACAGTTACCACAGAGAGGAGAGGCGATGTGACACTTTACATTAAGCATTTTTTGCCCATTACTTCCTTTTAAAAGGCCGAGCGGCGACAGTACTCTGCCCGGCCGAGCTCCTTGGATCTATGATGCTGTGGATGTGTGTGTATCCATCTACAAGATACAAGTGGGATTTATTGATCGTTTTACACACGTGGTTGTATGATGAGATTGTGTTTTGTAGTTCCCTTTATGCTGCTCAAAACAATGACACACAGTAGATGAGTGAATAAACGAAAAGTCATAGAAATAGAAATCTAGCTGCAACAACACAAGAGTCGTGCCCTGTGGCCCTCGTGGCACGTCATAATACAGCTCTGCCTTTTCTTGTTTGTGGGGTAATGCCAAAGACGAAACTTTATTAGTTAAGTAGGTTCATTAAGTCAGTAAATCCCCACCTCGACCTTTTGTGGGCTCCGTAGCAACCAGACAGAGTTTGCTGTTTTTGCTTATAAAAAAATGAGGGATTATCAAAAATAGTTGCAGATTCATTTTCTGTTGATTGAGAATGAATCATCTAATCATTTCAGCTCTGAATAAAAGATCAACGTGTTTTATGGAATCATTAATGATAAGCTGTTTTTTTTGGCCCAGCATCCGAATTCTGATTTCAGAGGCTTTTCTATTCTAGACTAGACAAAACAGTCAGGAGGGAACACTGAACACTTGCAGTCTTCCATGCAAAATAAAAAGGATTTAAAAACACTGAAGAACAGCAAGAGGGATCTAAAAACTACGGTCTCTAGCCTTCAAAATGCACACTGATCAACACCCGCCCTAAGCAGAAGAACACAGCAGTGTTTGTGTGTATTGTGTATACTAACCAGTACAGAGTACTCGACGTCGTCCCCCAGCAGCCCTGTGTCGTTCAGGGTGTATTTGGCTTTGTTCATCTTTGCGTCCACTGGTCCCTTCTCAACCTGGTGCTTCAAAGCCTTGAACAGTTTGTACAAAGGCTCTCCTGCCGTGTCCTAAAACAAGGACACGAACACACACACACGCACACACACACACACACACCAAGGTGTCAGACGCAACTTACTTGTAGGTCTGCTGAATACAGCAGTGAAAGTGAGGGCAGTTGTCTGTCCGAACCTCATTATTATTCAAAGCACGGTAAAATAATTAAAAGGGAAAGCAGCGAATCCTCATTTTGGCCTGCAAAAATCTTCATCCGTAAAGTAACGAGTAATTAAAGCTGTCAGATAGATGTAGTGAAGTAAAAAGTACAATATTTCCCTCTGACAGAAGTAAAAAAGTAAAAAGTGGCATGGAAAGAAGATACTTAAGTACAAATACCTCATATGTGTACGTTAGTATATTACTTGAGTAAATGTACTTAGTTAAATTCATCCACTGGTTTTCTGTCTATGTAAAGTGTTTAGGTACAATAAAATGAGTTTGTGCTGAAAGCCGGATATGTTATGGTGATATACAGTATAATCATCTTCTGCATATCATACACAATGAACGCAATAACTGCGTCCTGGTTTCAGTTTGAAAGTTAGTCTAAATGTTGTTTAGGGGGCTTTTGAACTTTTTGGACACTGCTGGGACTTTGTTAGGATAGAGGGACTAAAATTCAATACATATTCATCTGCAGATCCTAATCACAACATAAAAAACATCCACGGTGCGGAATCCTGGCCTGGAGCTGAAGTGTGAAACACAATTTTCGCGACGAGAATGTTAAATTATAGAAACACCGAAGATCAGCGCAGCGTATCAGCTGCTGCGCTCAGTGTCAACTTTCCAAAAAAATCCCAGGCTGGCCGGAACGAAAACACAGAAAGAAAGAGAGAGCGAGAGAGCGACAGAGGAAAGTTTCTAAAGGTCAATTTGAAAGAACAGTAGAAGAAAGGGACGAAGAACAAAGGCAGGCAAGAGCAGCAGATCGAAGAGAAACGGGAATAAAAACAAATCGAAGGAAAGTAAAAAGCAACACAGCAAGTGAAAGAATCTGCGTCACCCTGAGGAACTGATAGAGACAGATGGACATCCAATTACAAAGCATCCTCTCCACCACCGTCTCTGACCTAGAAACACACACACACACACAAAAGACAATACATAAAAACATTAGGACTGTGCAGAAGCCATTTTGAAACCAGTGTAAATAAATACAGCCTAAATAAATAAAGAAATGTGTTATTCGTTGGGGAGTGCGGTTACGCAGGGTCCCTTCCTCACCGCCTGAGCATGAGCTTGGGGTTTTTGCTCTGCACGTGTTCGTCCATGAGCTCCAGCAGCAGCGTCCTCATGATGTCCGTGTAATACTCCAGCTTTCCGTGCAGCGCCACCGTCAGCAGGGAGGCGAAATAACCCCGAGCCCGGGCGTTGAAGTCGGGACGGCTCTCCAACGTGCGGATGAACTAGAGGCAGGGAATATGGGGGGTTTTAAATAGGAAAAACAAAACAAAACATGACTGTTTCTCGACCTTACTCGAGGTCCCCTTTCGAGCTTTTCCTGCAGCTTCCACTTGCGTCTCAACATTAAAAGCTGGCTTGAGTTAGAATTTTTTTTTTTTTGGTCAAACATGAGCGACACTGACAGACCGAGCAGGAGAAAACAAATCAGGTTCCAATTAAACTAGGTCATGATAAACTTAGCAGAAAGTAGTATTTTATATTCCCAAATAATGTGTTATCTTCATAGTTTTGTCCACGACTCCCCTCAGTTATGAAAGACATTTTAGTTAACAAGTACACTGCTGAGAACGGGGACACGATGACACCACTAGAGTGGACCTTCAGGGCCTCAATGGTGGCTACGGCGGTGCAGGAAGTCCAAATTAAAAAGGGTTCATCCTCTTTTTAAATTGTTAAATGACCGAGTGAGGAAAAGAAAGGTAGAAGACAAGCAGAGGAGGGAAAAGAGGAACAGGAAGAGCCAAAATTCCACGAAAAGCTTCACACTCACATTGATGAGAAAGGTTTTACTGTTCAGCAGGTTGGAGAACTGGTTAAGCGCCTGAGCCACGATGGCCTTGCGGGCTTCCGGGATCTGTATTTTCCTTGTGATGATGGCGTCGTTGGCGCCGTCCTTGGAGGGCAGGAAGAAGTTCCGGTCGGTGTAGGTTTTGTAGTCCAGGAAGGGGATCCGGGCCTCGCTCAGGTCACTGGTGTGGTCCTCCATTTCAATCATCAGATCTGACAGACACAGAAAAATCAGAACAAAGCCGGCCATTTATATTTAATTCTGATCTTTCCTCGCACATAGCTTAGCATCTGTAACTAGGCGCCGCAGGTCTGTCCGGCTTTGTATTTGTCGACATGTTGAAGAGGTGTGCATTATTGTAGTGAAGGCTGTACTCAGTTTATAATGAGTTTGGATGGTAGCTTCTTTTGGGTTTTTTTAGTCCTTCCAAAACCAAAAACACAAGAGCAAAAGTGTAGAGGACAGATTATTGTGTTTATCTGCTTTGATGTAAGATGCAATCATTAGCAGGTACTGCTAACTAGCTTACTGTACTACCTATAGTAGTAAACTAACCTAGCGTCACTTTCAAGGCCAAGAGCTAGCAGATAAGTAGCACATTAGTCGGCTAAAGTCCAAATCACAACGACGACATCCACTGTGTTGTATTTCCCTAAAGCCGGTCCTGCATGCTATCAGAGTTTAGGCTAACGTCCAGCAACCGCACCCATGCTGGTTATCCGTGGTTCCCAGAGCTCATCCTAAAAGTCTTTTCTCTTGTAACGTTAAAAGTGGTGCCCTGCAATACAAGAACAAGGCTTCTTCTTTAGGTCCATGTCTCCTAAATGGATCACTAACTGCTGAGGATGCTAAGTTTTTGCCTGGGGCATGTCAGCTTTAGCGTCAGTCTTTTAGCGTGATATCATGCATTCAGCCATCAGCTGCAAAGCGGAGGCTCCTTTTACAAGATTCTTGTCTTAAAACGAGTGAGCTGGAGGTAAGATTCTGCACATGTGAGCCGTATAAGAGCTTGACGTAGAGGCATAAGAACAGTAGCGGCTCGGGACTTCGCGCATGGTCAGTTTCATGGTACGAGCGAACACTGAAGTGGGATTTCTGGGATTTTTCTTGAACCTGCGCATCTCGGCATTCGTTTTTAAGTCTTTACATGTACCACGAGGACTCAACCTCATTGACTGAATATTCCCACTCTTAAAGTCTCTTTGGAAACGTCCGTCATGTTCAGAGTCTGCTGACCCGCCCCAAGCTCAACAACAGAACTGTCAGATTCAGCTATAAACGGTCCACGGAGCTCGCCAAGAAGACCCGAAAGGAAGTTTCTGAGTCTTGGGCCAAAGCGCTGCTCGTTCCGCTGCGTCGTGTTTGCAGCTGATCACATTATGGAGGCAAACTGCCAGAGTGGCGACGTCCGCCAGTCTGCCAACGCCACGCGTGACAAGATGCCGACAACAAAAGATAAATAAATCAGCTCTGCGGACATAAGTTTGTGCGGCGTCTGCTGCCTTCATGTGGGTCCTGGTGAGCTTCAGAACTTGCCTGAGAAGCATCATGTTTTTAAGTTTTCTTCAGTTTCAGATTCTATTGTAAAGAGAGGACAACACAGGACCCACTTTTTGCGTAAATTGAACTCTTTTAACGTGTCAAAACCAATCTTAAGTGCTTTTTACCATTCTTTTATTGAGAATCTCTTAACCATTTTATTTTATCTGTTGGTTTTATGGTTTGTCAGTCAAAGATAGAAATTGCCTGAACAACATTGTAAAGATTGCAAACTACAGGTGCGCAGATGCCGACTTTAACTCTTTGTGAAGCAGACAGGTGGTCCAGAAGGCCAGATGTATCATTGGCAGTTGGGATCACATTCTGAAAGAGAGGTTCACCCTGATGCCCTCTGGGAGGCGCTACCTTGCCCGCAGCAGGGAAACAAATCGATTCGCCAAATCCTTCATTCCCTCTGCCATTCGGCTGCTAACGAGGCAGAGTCAGCTGTTAATTGCTGTTTTTTTTATGTTGTATGATTTGTCTAATCTTTTGCCTTTGAACCTTGTGCTTTACTGTTGCACTTTATGCCTGATCAGCTTCTGATGTCCATCATATTGCACTTGACCTGTGTGTTCAATGCTGGGATCTGTGACTGCAAACTGAATTGCCTCTTTGAGGATGAATCAGGTTTTCTGAACCGAACTGAGAGTAATCCAGCGACAGTTGTTTGTACATCCATGGGCGCACTGCTAACAGGAAGTGCTGAAAGCTAATTCAGCATACTTTTAATGGCGCCAATTTGCCAAAACGGAAACAAATACAGAGAACATGTTTTGGGAATTGGTGCTGAGGCAGACACTTCACTGTTACTACTTCGACAGTTGACAAGTAAAATGTTCACCTATCGCTTTTTTATTAAACTTTTAAACTCAGCCCTAACGAGTTGAAGCTTTGTTCGTCAAACCCTTTGATGAAGTGCAATAACGCATTTCTGAACCTCTAAAACCTCTAAACTGTGATTTTATCTGTTTTGCTTATGTGTCTCTAGATGACGCCCATCACGTGAGCTCCCAGCTGTCAGGTGAGCGCGTGTGCACCTGTAAACTCTTTCTTGCAGCGATCGCGGACACTCTCCTCGAGATTCTCCAGTTGGTGTTTCACCTTCTCGTACTCCCGCTCTGCCTGCTGACTCTTCCTCCTGTTAGTACACGGACACACACACAGGAAGGGATTTAAACACGTCTGCACACAGAAAAACCCGTATTCCTGTGGACAGTTTGACAGTTTGTCGAACCTGTAGCAGTAGACGGACACGGCGATGAAGAGCAGCATCGGTATGATAACTGCAGGGATGATTATAGCCAGAGGAATGTCTTCTTTTCTGGCGTAGTAGACTGAACCCACCTTCCACTCACCATGACCAAACTTTACCTGGAGAGAGGCAGAGATTATACGGTTTGTTCCAGCAGGTTAACATGAAACCCCTGAAAACCTTTATACCCATTTTTTCAGTAATTCAGATTGGTGTCTTTGGAAACTGGGGGTGGATTTCCATATAAAACTCAGTGGATTTAAACAACACTTGTCATGTGTCATAAGATAATGAAATGTCTCTAAGCTATAAATGAGCAAGTGATTCAGAACTGTATAAAGCCCCGTTCGGACAGGATGAAGAGCTGCTTGTCCCTGTACCTTTTGTATCAGCTCAGTATAAAATTCGACTTCTGTGTGAAAATGGAGGCTGTTTAAAATGTTTTATGCTAATCTGACAGGTGGAAACATGCTCACACCAACATATAGGCCTATCTGGGAACCAACGTGAAAACAATTAAAGCCATCAGGAGAGAAAGACCCCGTAAAAGCTCATCAAATGTGCTGTTTCAATGTCAGCTACAGGTAGGTGGTGCTATTCTCTTGTGAGCCCTGTTCTTTTTAGCCTATATTTGTTTACATTTGGGCAAACTGGCACCATTCGAAGTATGCCGCATTAGTTATTAGCAGCCCCTGTTTGCAGTGTACCCATGGATGCACAGACAACTATCACTGGGCTTCTCGGACACTGAAGAAAACCTAAAAACGTGGTGACTCTCAGGCAAGTTCTGATAGCGGATTTATGGGCGTTAATTCACGATGGACATCGGAGGTAATGATATTCTCAGGAAGCGTAAGTCACACTGAACGATGTCAACGTGTGTTTCGTGTGTTAAGATTTGACTGAGTTATTACTCGGAGGACTACGATTTCGACTCAAATTCACCTCACGCAGCATCTTTGCCTCCCATTTGCACAGTGAACGTTTCATTCCCCACCTCCCCCCGTAATGTTAATATGTCCGAATGGGGCTTTGTAAATAGTAATTTCAGGCACGAGTGAAAAACCGCACGAGGCCTACCACTGTATTAACATTGTTTTATGTTGATTATCTAAAGGTGGACACATGTAATGAAGGTAAGCTGAAAGTTTAGCCAGAGAACACAACATCGTTTGGCTGTGTGGTTACCATTAGCTCCAGCAGGTCGTTGGTTGTGTCCCTGCGTTGGCGTTTGGACCTGGCTCTGGGCTGCGATGACGGAGCCTCCAGGATCAACTTATCATCCTGCACAGAGTCAACAGAAAGGAGGGCAGAAAAGAGTCACCCAGCTGATCTAAACCCACGTCACACTGTTGGTACAAGTCTATTGGCGATAACGTGTGGGTGGCATGAACATTAAAAGTGACCCGAACTGAAGACGCAACTAGCTTCTTCTCATCCACCAACTGTGGCATAAAACAGTGTTTCCCAACATTTATAGGCCAACAGCGCCTACTCAAGACTACTGACCATGGGTTGCATATTGACTGAGCTGTTTCCTTCTCAGATTGCTTTTTTTTTTAAATAGTTTTTGGAGTCCTGAAGGTGTAAAACCATCCAGTACTTTACCCCACAAAGAGTCACAAACATAAAACATGATTTGGCATCGCAGGAATGTGTTTTTATGCTTCTTTTCTACTTGACAATCATTTTGAAACCCCTCAGCTTTATCTTGTGACACTTAAAAACCACGGGCACACAACACCATGTTTGAACTTAGAACAAAAGGGCCTCAATATTTTTGGTTCTGGGAACCAGCAACTCAAAAAACTGTTTTGTTTTTCACCAACTACTGCCAAATGACGGCCTTTATTCTGAATTGGAAGAAGGCAAAACACTTTCGCGAAACATTTGCAGACTGATTTTAATAAGCGAAGGCGCAGCAACTGTTCTGTTCCGAAAACACGCCGTGGATGAACACGGCGGCAATATAGCTTTAGGCACATTTGAGCTTCCCGAGTCAGAAAGTGTAGAAGGTTTCTGTTGCTGACAGCTGGCTGGCGCGCTGTATAGTGTTAACAACAGAGATCGAGCGTTAAGTGTGGCCTAATGCTGCATTTCTGGAAGCCTGTGTTTCGGCAGCATGGCAGCGTCACCTTGAATCAACATCACTGCAGTTTTAGACGTGGATGATATCCCACGTTTAATAAAATGCCAATATCAGCTCCATCTTTGCAGCGCGAATCCTTTAAAAAGCCATTAGAACCTCCAGGAGCTTTTATTTATTACTCACGCTGGGGAAAGACAGAAAAGTTCCTTTTCGATCAAACTCGTTCCAGTGTGCGTTTACCTGCAGTATGTTAACGTGACAGGAGGCGTCGCCAACAAACGCCTGGGCCTCTTTGGCCGTCATCGCCTTGGAGAAGCCTCGACCCTGATGAAAGCAAGTAGAAGAAGAAGAAGAAGAGCGTGAACTCAACAGACTCAAGACGTAAAGAGCGATATTAGGCGCAAAAAAGGGCCGCCTGTGCTCACGGTCACGATGATGATGCTGGTCTCGGTGATGACGTTCTTGGCGAGCTCGTTGAACGTGGGGTCGGGGTGATAGTTGAAGCTCTTCAGGTCCTCCATCACGTTGTCCAGCTGGAGAACCGTCCTGAGAGACTGGCTGTCGAGGCAGCAGTTCACCGGCGGCGAGTAAAACTGGAGGACGGTGTCGTTCTTACTCAGAGCATCCTGGACAAACTGAGAGAGACGGGTGAATTTTAACTGGCGGAAAAGCTCAAGACCCTGGGAACCACCGTTTTCCTGCTTTACATTCAGTCGGGACCGAGCGACTTTATTTGGTTTCTTCAAATGCAGACAAAAGATTTTAAATAAAATAAAAAACTACCTACAGAAATCTTGAGGCCTGCTTCAACTCTGTTCTTTTAAAACAAAGCTAAAAATGTCTGTTTGCCACTGCTTTTAATTAAATTAAACATGGTTTTCAATATCTATCTATTTTATTCTTCTGTTAATTCTATTTATTTCATTTGAGCTTAGTTTTATCTTCTATTTAATCCTTTTACAATCCTATTTTTATATATATATATATCTCTCCATTTATATTTATATATCTCTACATATAGCTTATCTAAATGCCTTGTTAGGCCTTATGTAAATATCAACTACTTGCAGTAGTCAAATATGCTTTTAAATGACCTAAAAAAAGCAAAATTTAAAATCAGAGCTACCAACAATAATTTACAAAACAGAAATAAACTCTAAAAAACAATGTTTAGCTTTAAAAAAACAAAACAAAGATGGATATGTTTCCACCCTCTCTGTCAATACGTCGCATTACAGAACATACGGAGAGGCTCTAACTTGTGATTTTAAGACTGACACGTTTCTTTTTGTGGTCTTATTTAAAAAGAGTACGTTTTATATTGAGTTCCAGCTCATTGTGTATCTGTCCGGCCCACGGCGTCACTGTTCTGGTTCGCTCTCATAGCGTCAGGCGGCTGTTTTCAGAGAAAAAGCTGTAAAAAAGCCGCCGTACGCTACCTGCTCAGCAGCAAACAGCAGTCAGAGACGAGCTGGTGAACGAAGTGGAGCGTTTCGCAGCTAAAGAGCCAGAGGTTTCCCCGCAGGAGCTGCTGGAGACCAAACTCGGAGCGAGCAGAGAGAGAATACTGGACTCACATCCATCAGGTGGACAGAAACGCGACTCCTAATGAACGATCATGTTGCGGGATTAAATCGAATTTTTGTACTTTTCTTCTGATGCTTAAAAGAAAAGTGACTTGACAGGTTCAAGTCAAGTGATTCCAGAATTCCTGCCCCCTCTCTCTCCCTCTGCCTCCCCACTGTGTCTCGCCATCTTCCTTCCGTTCAGACGGCAGCCTGTGATGAAGCGACGATAAAACGCCTTCACGTCCTCTCCCCCCTGCAGCGAATCTTTCCTAAGAGACTCCTAAGAGACATTCAGCAGTGAAATAGAAGCGTCATCCATTTCTCTCAGGAGTCAGCTGTTGCTGCACACCGATATACATCCCGCCGATACTGTGCTTTCATTAGTCATTTGATTTGGTCCTGTCGGTGTCGTCCACCTATGACATTACGTAGTTTGATTGATTCCACAGTTACTGTAGAATTCATATTGACTGAGCTGATACAACAGAGACACGTCGATCAGATCCCAAACAAGTACAAAACGAAGATTTACTGTCTTTTTTGGGTCTTAAAAATGTAAGCAAACACACACTCACACGCAGCAAAATGCTGACTGCTTTATCTCAGTTGCGACCAATTTATTTGCTCTTGTTTGATACGTACGAAACACCTTACAGACACGCCACTTTAAGGGTTTAACGGCAATCCAGTCACAATGTTTTCTTTTCTCATTATTAACATTATTAACAAGAGCGCATCACTAACATGATAATGACTGATGATGACTGCGGGACACACGCACACACACACTTACCTCTACAGGAGTGCTGTTCTGTGAAAGGTCGTCAGCGGAGGGCAGGACTTTCATCGTGGCCCTCTGGATCAGGTCAAAACCGTTTCCCACCACCACAATCCTTCGACCACCACTACACACACACACACACACACACACACACACACACACACACACACACACAGTGAGAGTTCGGAAATCAATTTAAGCACATTTACCCACGAGCTGTTAATTAAAGTGCATTTTTTCCAGTGCTTTCATGAAGCTTTCGGGAGACCTTTTTTAATTTCATTTTTTTTCTTTCCCATTCATCTGATGGTCGAGTTATTCGAGTCTGAGGTTTTATGAGATTTCGCGTGCAAAACAGCGCTGTTTCGAAGCAGCCCATGTAGCAGCCAGATGGAAATGTCTTGCCTTCACAGGAATGTCCCTTTTCACCAAATATCTCTCAAACAGCACGTTTAAGTTGAAGTGCAGCTGAACCTTGGCCGAGTCGAACGCACGGTAATCTCCGCAAGATGCTGCAAGTCTGACGTTTGTGCCCCATTACATCATTTACCCAAAAAGACTTCACGCTGAGTCCTTTTCTGTTTTTGTCCATTTGCACCTGTACTTTATTTTAGACAAGACCGTAAACTTTGACTTGTACTTTTTACTTTTAACGTAGTGCCCCAGCGTGAGATTTACGCATGTCAAGTGAGGCTTTGTTTACCTTTTCCACCACTGAAGGTTAAACCGTGTGTCGTAATTACATTAAAAGGGACAGTTCACCTTAATTTCAAAGATTCATATGTTGAATAGAAGAGAAAAAATGATTCCTGGCACATCCCAAAACCCGCCACCCCCCCCCCCCCCCCCCACACAAAAAACCACAACAACACCCCCCCGCCGACAGACTTCTAACCACATTTGGAATATCGAGATACTGTTTTTTT
>CM022484.1:6384977-6435081 GCA_011952105.1 Coreoperca whiteheadi
CCCCCCCACCCCCAAAAAAAACCAGGTCTATAGGCATACAGGTAGCTGAATGTTTTCTACACTGTCGGATCTTAGGAATCTGTGTATTTTGCCAGCTTTATTTTAGCCGATAGCAATTCATTAGAATATCTGCGGCTCAGCCCTGATACCAACCCTCAGGATGGACTCAGGACATCTCTAATTACTTCTACACAGCATAATAATAGCTCTGTCTACTGTACGGCCACGCTGATGCAAACCCCTGTTTAAAAACATACTCACCACACGAAGCTGTCCTTGGGGTAATAATCTGTGACCTTGGGGTTTTCAGAGTACTGGTATGCACCTGGGACGTCTTTGGTGGTGTTTTTCCCGTATTTCACCGTCACCGTTAGCCGGTCGGAGGGCACCTTCTGCCCACGGTACCACCCGGTCTTACAGGTGATCTGTTCACCGAACGACAGGCTGAGGACGAGAGAGGAAGGTTCGTGAACGTCGACTTTCGCAGTCCAACACAAGTAGACACGTGGCACTGTAAAACAGGCGCTGCTTACACTTCACAGGGAACTCCCCCCACAGAGACGGCGACGTCGTCTTTAGTGGCAGTGTTCAGGTCCTCTCCCTCGATGGTGATCAGGGTTCCTCCAGCCGCCGGACCCTTCGCCGGGTGGACGGCGACTGGTTTGGGGTCCTGGACGGAGAAGGTGAAAAAAATGTTGCTATTTCTACCTGAAGGGTAGGAGTTTTTTTTAGACACTCGGACGCTCAACAAGCAGTTTGAAAAATGAAAGCCAAAAGACATGGGTTCTGGCATGTGTCGGTGAAACGAGTCTGACTTTAAGTAGAAGCCAAAGGTAGCTAAAAAAGTGTGAAGTACATTAAAAGGTGAAGTATGGAGTACCTGTTCAGCATATTAATTGTGACAGCACATATTATAGCTCGAATCCTTTTGTTTAATTACTTTGACTACCTCCATTTTGTTCCGTTCGTGCCTTGTGTTTCGAGCACAGTGGGTCATTTCTCTGTGTTGGAAAAGTCTCGACAACACCAGCATGAGACAGGCTGGCCAGTTAACGCCGGATCAAGCACTTATTTCATCTTTTTGTTTACCATCCGGCTGTAGAGTAATGTAGCAGTCAGGTTCACCGTGTTTCTCAGTGTGCTGTCATGGCGCAGCCACCGTTTAGCTTTTCAAATTATGTGACCAACAGAGCGACTCAGGCACAGGGAAGTGGCTGCTGGTCGCAGTCAGTCGTCTTTATTACTGTGCTCAGTGTGTGTGTGTGTGTGTGTGTTTTTCAGGGCTATAACATGCAGCTAATTACTCGCACCCTTTAATTCACTACATCATGTAAATGTAGTAAAATTACATAACACTCAGCATTCACTTAGCAGACCCTTCTGTCCACAGAACCTTAAAGTAAGTGCTTTTAACAATATAAACAACATATATAAATATATGCTTGTACACGCAACAAGACTGAGTCTGCACCCTGCTGGCAGCTCTGAGAAGATGTACTTCACAATGACCAAGCTAACATGCTGAGGAGTAGCAGGTATAATGTTCAACCTTGTGTGTTAGCATGCCAACAGATGCTAATTAGCACCAAACACAGAGCACCGCTGGAGCTTTGCAGGTATTTGGTCATCAACCAAAGTTTTGGACAAATTTAAACTTTGAACTGATGACGGCGCTGGATGACAAGTCAGAGAATCACAAAAGGTTACTACAACTGGTCCCGAAGGGAACGTTAATGCGTGGACCGAATTCCACGGCAGTCCATTAAATATTTGTTGGGATATTTCAGTCTGGGCCAAAGTGGTGGACACAACTCCAGATAATGTCGGCGACTCATTTCAACTTGAGTGTGTTGTGACTTCTAATTAGTTTTTATACCCTCCATTACAGTCTGTGATGCCCCCCCCCCAGTCTGAAACCAGCTATTTTCAGGGGGAACACCTTGCGACGGGCATGAAAATCATCACATTTCAAGAACAAAACAAAAATAAGGAGCTCAGATGGCAGAGACAGACAAACAAAACCAAAGGGGGAAAATAAAAATGAGACGTGAACATTAAAGTTTAACCGAGTAGAGTTCATCGTGTTCCAACGCTTTGATCACATCAAAACCAAAACGGGTTTTACATTTTCCAAAGCTGAATAACTCGACCCCGTGGTATTTAGGCAGCGAGCTATAACAACAAAAATCTGTTTCACTGCAGACCTTCACCGTGGGGGAGTTTTATCAACTCGTGTGCTTGAAAAACACTGATAAAGGAGACGGTGGCTGCTGAAATCCACCAGCTGGGTGGTTTCCCATTTGTACTGGGAGGGTTTGTGCAGCACTGACAGCGCGACCAAAACAAAAAAAAACAAACAAGAGGGGATATTAATTCTCAGCTACGCTGGAGGATAAAGTGGCTTCCAAATTTAAGAAGTCAATCTGTCTGGAGAATAACGGCACAGCGGGCCGAGCACAGAGCGCGGCAGACGTTATTTGCGGTTGTTTGGAAGCAAAGGTGGGGTGGGGGGGTGGATAAATAAAGGTGTAAACATGAATTCAAAGTAAAGAAGTAAAACAATGTTTGCTAAATCAGCGTAGCACTAGTGTGCGGTGTGCAGCTGCTGAGATATACTTGAGCGCTGGGTTTGTTGGCGTTTCTCTGGCAGAGGGAGCCGCGAACACAAGAATAAATATCCCCGAAGAGAGACAAACTCAGAACAACTCCGCCACGTTGGAAGCTGTACACAAACAAGACGCCGTCACAGGAGGAAGCAGTGACTGAAATGTATTTGGTCTGTGAGACAAAGAAAACACAGACAGATCTATATTTTGACTTTGGCATCAAGAAGAGAGAAATTCAAACCCAGAGATTCACTAGCAGATATACAACGGATGGAAATATGAACAAATCAATCTATTAAGAGGATATTATAAAGGAAAAGGCTCATAACACAACAGAGCAAGCACAACTTTTTCAGCTGCACTAATCAATATTTTTGTATCAAAAATGGATCAATGTGAAAGGTGGCGCTCGTAGCGCCGAACCCACGGAGAATTAACACAGACTGCATTTCAACGGAGCTAAAAGGAGAGCGAATGTTGGGACTTACATACGTCAAGTGGCCAGAAACACGAGCACAAACTAATGCTAATGTTGCTACGAGCCTGTTGGATGTGTAAAAGAGCAACTGTTTGCCAACACGCTCGCCATACCAGCTTCATCAGGCCGATGAGTTTGAGTGGTAAACTAAACTACTTCTGGTTTTTTTTTTTTACTTTTTGTTGCTTATTTTGGGACAAACATTGAGTGTTAAAGAGAAATTGTTCAGATTTGAAACCAGGTTTTCAGGGGCTTCGACGTAGAATGCAAGAAGCCCTTCTAGGGACGGGCGTCGCAGATTAGCATCCGCTATAAACACTGTGAGACTTGCACTGGATCGCTGTTTTCATTGTTCACTAATCTTCTAACGTTCAGTTTCATTTTCATCGTTTGGGCTATAAAACGTCAGAAGACAGTAAAAATAGTTTCATATTTCTGGTTTTATCTGACCATTACTCCAAAACCCCAAAACATTCGGCGTACAATCGTAACTGACAAAGAAAGGCAACAAATCCTCACATTAAGAGTGGCTCAAAACACAGCATGTTTTGGCTTTTTCTCTTCATAAATGACTGAAATTATTCATTTTGTCCGTCATTGATTGACTAATCGCTGTCAAACCACCCTGCACTGTCCCTTCAAATGACATGAAAATGTTACCATGGCAGGAAAATATCAACCAATGTTTTGTAATACAAGGTTTTTGCTCCTTTATACTAATTTAAATTAACAAGTTAAATACATCACCCAAGCAGGAGACCACGGCAAGGCAGTGCTTGTGCAGCACTGGTTTAATATTTCTGCTTTGACAGTTAAGACAAACAAATCCGGACTCTGAGGGAAGTTTAAAGTTAGGAGACATACTGCTGCTGAAGAAAATGAGTCATTGTGATCCCAGCAGTTTTCTTTAATTAGCCTTTTGCCAGCTCGATAGAAATGAAGAAAAAAAAAAACAAAAACTCCCAAGAAATATGAAAGTGAGCAACAACATTTAAATTAAACAACTGAGCCTAGTTGGGGAAACAAAACAGAACAGCGGGTGAAACTTATTTATTTTGATCAGATTTGTTTCTCCATTTTGTGGTTTGTTGGGGGGAAACTGCTGGAAGTTGGATGCAGTTTTGACGCAGCTGTGAATTTGCATGCGAGGGATATTTTCACGCCTTGCTGCTGCTTTAGGGAGCAGATTTCCCTGCACCACACTAGGGGAAGGCCGTGTGCTTTTGCTTTGTTACAAGCCTTTTAATGTTTCTGGGACTTGATCTCCTGGGCTCAAAGTAGCTGTGTCACGCAATGTTCCGTATTGCCTCAGAAAACTTTGGTGAGGCGTGTACACAGTGTCTGCAGGTTTCAGGATGCCAGATTTAACCATTTTTAAAGGCTTCCTGCAGTTGAACCAAGACGTTTAAAGTAGCAAAATCAAGAAACAAAGCGACTGTATTTCTGATGGATGAGAGGCCGTGACTGTTATCAATCTAGTGTACAAAAGGGGCGCCGGCACACCTGGAAATGACACGCTAAGAGAAATCAATTCTGTGTTTGGTAAAGCAGACAGGGTGCACGCCGTGCTACTAAACCTGTCCTGTATTAAAAGGTGCCCTTTGTTGGCACATTGCAACGCTTCTTTGGGAAGTGCCGAGGTCCACGAGCGAAACAGCACGAGGTCACAGTCACGTAAACGCCTTGTTTTTTTCAACTTTGTCATTTGGAAACGTCTTTAGAACAGTGTTTAGGTTCACACCTACCCGATAGGTGAAAATGACCTGAGACGTCCCTCTTCTGCCTCCCTCCACTTCTATCGCCACCGCTCCGCTGTTGCGTGATTCAAACGGGAGGTCAGACGGGGCATTTCGCCTCGCTGGGCCCATCTCACACACCACGCTGTGGCCAGAAAGAGAGGGAGAGATTAAGATTAATAGCAATGACTTCCAGCTTTTCATGATCGATTAACCTGTCCTGACGAATCATTTGGTCTGTAAAGTGTCGGAAAATGGCGAAAAATGCCCACGGTGCTGTCCACAAATGTTTCGTTTTGTGCGAATCCAAAGACCTTCAATTTACAGTTGTAGAAGACCAAAACATTCACAATCGAGAAGCTGCAAAACTGTTGCCAATTCATTTTCTAATCGATTTATCGTAGCAGCTCTACTTCGAGCAATGTTAGGCGCTACAGAGGTTCAAATCACCTTAACATAAAGGTCCAGTGAGCAGCGTTTTCTGGAGCTTTTAACAGCTTCTCACAACTTCATCGACTGAGAAGACTGAAATACAGCACGTGGAGTACATGGACCTCGTGTGTCAATCTACTGTTTCCAAGGTCAGGACTGAAACTTTTCTTCACCTAAGCGTAACTGTCCGCGAAGGTTAATTTCTCTTCCATAAAAACGCACCCAGTAGATCTACCACATAAATTCACGTAAAACACATACGAGGTAACAGCGTGAGGTAAAACCTGGAATATGTGTAGCAAGCACCATTACCCGGTCATCCATAGCTAAAACATCACCAGCATCGCAACCCTATGACCGTTAATCCCCCAATTTGTGCATGGAAGAGCCAACGTCAGGCGGCAAACGATGACGTCGAAGGCATTTGACTGGCTGTGACCTGTTTAACAGGTGACTGTGGTTTTGAAAAACATCTAAAATAGGTGAATCTAAAGCTTTCACTTAGGGTTTCAGCACAAACATGCCCTTAAATAGCACCCCGAGGACAGCGTAAAATCAACAACAAAAAAACGAGATAACAAGCAGCACCACTGGTGTTTGAAGCAGAAGCCTTTGTTCAGTCGAAGAGGGAGCGGTGGCATTCGGTTATCTGTAGTAATTAATTAATGGCAGCAGGCTGTCAAAGGTTCACGTAAAGAGCTTCACCCTAACATGCACAGACAACAGAAGGGCTCGTGTCTGCATGTTAATGTGGCTGCGGTCATTCTGCTGCCTTACCTGGTAGAGACGGAGTATCTGTCCTCCTGGTGAACACAGTCCACCCCGGCCACTGTGATCTTCTTGATGTCTTCCTTCTTTATGCCCATGTTGGAGCCTTTGATGGTCACGGAGATCCGACCGTTAAGAGGGCCGAAGCGAGGGATGATCTGCAGAAGGCGAGGAAAGGCAGTAAGACGTGCGGCTCTGTTTGGCAAACATTTCTAGTATTGTGGGATCTAGTTTTTGTGCGCGCGCTTCGTGTCGTGCAGCCAGGTTTAAAGCCAGTCCTTGTTTTTGCTGACCGCCAGTGGTTCAACCCCTCACCTTGCTGCAGTGAACGCATCAGGCGCACACCAGGACCCTGTGACATCACTGTTGGGAGTGTGGTTACAGAGGTGCAACACTTCTTTGTACATAAACAAATGTACGTAGAGTCTTCTAACCACACTAACCACAGCCTGGTGTTTGAGTTTTAACTCACGTGTTTCAAGGACGGTCACATCAGGGCTGCACTTACTGTCATTATGATATCAAACATGCCTGTCTGAATGAATTCAACCTGTCCGAGTCGTGGCAGTAAAATATCATCCTTCGGCATCCTGCGATGACATAAACGCAACAATATTCATGCAGACGTTGAGGTAAACAGCCTGCGGAGACAAATGTAAATCTAAATCCTGTATGTTTCAAGATGGCTGCGCATATCGGCCCCGCTTTGGGGCCAGTTTGGCTCCGATTTCGTGTGACCGCACGACAAGTAAAAGTAATTCCAGCTGTTCCGTGTATTTAATGCTTCTTGTCTCGTTGCCGGTTAAAAGCTCTCCACAAAGAGCTCAAATGTTGATGCGGAAATAACTCACAGCGCTCGACCAAATCAGCTGCTGCCCAAAAGGAAATCGAGACGCGGCCTGAAACAAATGACTGCTGTTCCAGAGAAAATAGGAAACAAACTGAATTTGTGCAGCAAAAGGAGACAAAGTGTGAATACAATATGAGAGAGAAGAGACGAGTCCCGAAATGTTACACTGAAGAGAAGAGGCGGTTGATTGGGAAACTGTCCGTTTGTGGAAAGCTGTATTGATTTAGAAAATGTAGAACTGGAGCTAAAGGAGGAGATGAAAAACGAACGTTAGAAATGATCCGATCTGCGAGAGAGAACCAATGGAGCCGTTCACCCGAACAGACTTGTATTCATCCTCTATTTCTTCTTCACACAAACACAAAAGTCACGCTTGCAAGCGGTTTCGTAAAGCAGCCAAAAGGTGAAGGTATTCACACTGTGTGCTGATCTGCCTGTGTGGACGCACAGTCCATGCGTGCATAATCATTGTATAGTTGAAATAGCGTTTAGAAGCTCTGTGTGTGTGTGTGTGTGTGTGTGTGTGTGGAGGAGATTTACCAATGTGGCAGATCAGGACGGGGAGAGAAAATGCAAATAGCTTTGTTAGTCAGCGTATATATAGAATGACCAAAATCCGTCCCCCTTTGTTAACCGGCTCAAAAGATGCTCTGTGCTTTGTCTCGTAGCGGCTGCTTTGGACATTCCCACCTGTTAAAAATTAAAATATAGCCTACTGAGAATAACCATGTTTTAAATCTCCCCAATGATCATAATCAGTGGTGGAAAGTAGCTAAGAACATATACTTAAGTACAACTTTGAGGTACTTGTACTTCACTTTATGTTACTTTATACCTCGACATTTCAGGGGGAAATATTGCACTTTTTACTTTTGATTTGATACATTTAATTTGAGTTACTTTGCAGAACCAAATTGTTAATACAACATATGATACATGATGTAGTATTACATCAGGCTACACAGCAGTATATTATGTAGTTCAAATTAGCCCCACCTTTACTAGCTGCAACATTAAAGTGATGAACACATTAATCGATCCATGATTATATACCAATAATATAATATACAGTACGTTATTCTGCAATGAGGTAGTTTTGGTACTTTAACCGATAATAATACATCATCATTTATTTGTTGATTATAATTTCAATTATTAATCTGAATCTACAAAGCAACTGAAGTTTTCAGATTAATGTGGTGGAGTAAGAAGTACAATAATTGCCTCTGAATTGCAGCGATGTAGAAGTATAAAGTAGCAGAAAATGGAAACACCCAAGTAGAAGTACTTAAAAATGTACTTAAGAAGGGTACTTTGGTAAATATTCTGAGTCACTTTCCTCCACTGGCTGTACTGTAAGTGTAAAATATAACAGCCCAGTTGCCTTTATTAGCGTCAAGGTCAGGGGTGACATTAAAGCGCCTTTCGTTTGTATTTGAAACCTGCCCGTCGGAGCGTACAGGTCCGGACACGTTTCACTCAGCAACAGCAGCATCGTGAACATCAGGAGCCTGTCCTGGGCATAAGGAGCGCATGTGCTTGATACCGATATATTAGAGGGTGTGGCCCCGGGCGTTTTTATGACTCACATCTGTGATTTCCGGGTTGGGGCAGTGCGCCGGCTGTGGTGACAGGCAGAGCTCCCGGTAAACGCAGGTGCGTGAGGCTGCGCACCAAACACACTGATACGTGTCGTCAGCGTGTTTACACAGACTGCAGTCTTCTCTTCCCACTGAGCAGTTATACAGCACGACTGTCGGAGAGGAGGAGGAGGAGGAGGAGGGGAAGAAGAGGTTAGAGGTAAATTAGCATAATTCAGCCGGAACTGAATTGGAAATAAGAGAGAGAGAAACACAAACAGCATAATAACTGCACATTCACACTCTGCCTTTGTGTGGGTGCGGTTGAATGTGTGTGTTTGTTTGTAAAAGTGACACACCAACCTGTCAGCGTGCTGTCAATCTTCCTCTCAGTGTCTCTGTCTTTGATATGGAAGGATACGTTCACCTCCTGCTGCTTGTCATAGGCAAACTGCATGCGCGCGCACACACACACACACACACACACACACACACACACACACACACATATATATATTTCTCATCAGGTTTCCATTAACACGCAGTAACAAAACATTCCTCCCTATTTGGAGCTCAACGTTAAATTACCTTGAATCTATCTAACTGTGAAGGTCAGCACCCACACACACACACTCCGGAACATATGCACGCACACACACACACACACACACACACACACACACTGTTGTAGCCATAAATCAAGGGAAGTTTTGCTTCAGGATGTGTGTGTGTGTGTGTGTGTGAGTGTGAAGAGAGCGAGCGGGAGGGGAAAAAAGGATCATGTAGAGAAAAATGCAAGAGATAATGAGAGGAGAATCAGCAGAGACACACACACACACGAGAACACACACGCACACACGCACAGCCATATATTGGCAGTCTTAAGACTCAGCATGAGGTGAGGATCAATGAAGGCAGGAAAGTGGAAAAGCAGAGAGGTGTGTCAGAAAGAAAAGAGCAAAAAGCCCCTGACAACCCCCCTCCCACCCACACACACACACACACACACACACACACACACACACACACACACAATAAGCTACCTGCAGATCACTGACTCAGGGAAAATAATGATGTTGCTTTGAAACCCATTAGGGGGCGCCATCAGACACATGGACGTCTGTTTAACAGTGAGTCAGTAGCATGAGCTCAAGTGTTAATAAAACTACAAATAAATTAGAAACCTACATTTTATTACATTCTAAATATAAACACAACATGTCAAAAAATAAACAGAACCGAGCTTGAAACCTTTTCTGACTCACAGTCACGTTAATTTACTCATAAATTAACCACTACTGATTCACTAATTGTCTAATTGTCATTGATGATACACTCCCTGATTTCGTTATAATGCCCGGTAGCGTTCACAGTTGAGCGTCACAACACAAACAGAGAGCCTGGAGGAAATGCATGCACTTTGTGCGGCTGCTAATGGACACAACAGAGGAATCAGAGAGCATCTTTAAGCGGACTAAATGGGTTTCATTTGGGTTCTTTGGTGCAGAGGCAGAAAAACAACCAATGTGTCACTGTACAGACAAACACAGTGATTGCTTTCTGTTTTTATCTTCCCTGTTGATTAAATTATTGTAATGCCTTCCTGATTATAGTTATTTATATCTGGTTAAATAACGTCTGTGTGCTCTGCTGCGACGCCAGCGTTGATGGGCTTGCATCCGCACTTGTTATTCCTGCAGCTTTGACTCAACTTCTAAAACTTGTTTGAATGATCACATGTTGCTTTTTGAGATTCATTCTGTCGTGTTTTAAGAATTATTGAGATCAATGGGAACACAGAAAACTCTCCAAATGTATTTCTGGGGAGAGTTTTAGATCGATTATCTGGCTGAGGAGAATTCGCCATCTCTACCTCTGCCATATGAATATGTTTATTCATATCATTTGGATAACTATTACATTACAACAATGCTCGTAAGTAGCTAAATATATGAAGTACATAAGTAAACATACTTAGCAGCCATGCTAGCAGCTCTGTTAAACGCTAAAGTGCAGCTGAGGCTGATGGGAACGTCATTGGTTCTGCAGGAATCTGGTCACAAACCACATTAAAACTTATGGGGTCATCAAAGCTGCTACAATTCATGGCAATCCATTTAAAAAGACATTTTTAGTTTGGACAGAGCCAATATTCTGTGCAAAATATCTAGCAGGTAGGTAACAAAGGAAGCGGGTGATGAATAAATGAATGAGTGAACTTCATTTATTTTTACAGTAACAAGTATAAAGGTTGTTCTGGTTAACTGTAAAGAATCTGCGCAGAACATGAAACCGATTACTTGGGTTTGACTGATGTGGTAGAAACAACAACAGTGACTCTGATTGTATGGATAGCGCTTCTCTTAGTTATAAAGTGCTCTGACAAAGAACAAAGGTAATAAACTGAATGAAGGAATAGTACGTACAGGGTGGTCCAGTTGGCTTTGTCCAGCTCTGATCTGACCGTAGAATTTATCAAAACAAAGCTTTTAAGCTGAACTGATTATAATCAGCTGTTTTGATCAAACGTCACATACGTGTGCAGGAATATTTGTTTCATGATCGGAAGTCTCAGGGCCGGCGAACGCTCGATCAGCTCTAGATCGTGCGACGTGCTGGGCGAAGAGCCGGCCGTCACACAGAGGGCGGAGACGTGATGTTTAAATACGGGGATAACGGGCCACATTCTCTCCCGGAAGGCTTTCAGGGCGCTCGCAACTCGGTTATTCACGCGAAAGGTCACAGAAATAGTTGTGTCAAGAACGAAAAAAAACGCGGGCTGACAGTTCAAACCCCGGCTCCTTTCTCTTCCTGTCACGCAGCTGAACGATCACCGCGCGAAGTGGGCGTAAACGATCCGATTGTCGGTTTCAGAAAGTTACAGAAACGGTCGAACACAGAGCGTGTGGGTAAAGGGGGTTTTCCGAAGCAACTGGATCGTCCGACAAGAACTTTCCGACCGAGAACGCTGGCAGCTTTAGTGTCTCGCTGCCCCGTAAACAACGAGAATGTAAATTTAAGCGCGCCTTACGGGTGAAACCCTGGACATTACGTTTACTTCTCACTCCACATGTTAAGGTTCTGCTGGTTTAACGCCTCTGGCTGTCCAGTGTCCTTTATACCGACCTCATAACCTGTGAATTTGAACTTTGACCCCTGCTCCTGTATGACCGTCTTCTCTGTGAACTTCATCAGCTCCGTCCCGATGGCAAACCTCTGGCCCTGGAGACAGAGGGGGGACATTAGGAAACACCGCCAACGCGGTTCTGTGATCATAACGATGGTTATTCATCCGTTAGTGTGCAGTCTGACTGATCTCACCATGTAGATGTCCAGGTTTCTTCCCTGGAAGCTGATGGGGATTTCAAAGCCCACAGGGATTAACAGCGGCTCCGGAGACTCAAACTGGGGACAACTGTCAGACTTTGTCCCAGAAAGACAGTCCGAAGCAGAAACACTGAGTTCAACAATCACACCGACACATATCAGCACAGTCCAGCCCTTCAAATCATCATCCAACGATTGATAGGGAACAAGAAGATTTGAGGCAACGTGAACCTGTTGTCAGTAAATATTCCCAGCAGTGAATTAAAACCTTATCATAACATGTCTCTACTTTAACGTCTAAATGTAAGAATGCTATCTATGGATAGGAGCTGCATACCAACTGCAGAAAAGCATTAACATTAGGTAATGTTAATTAGCATTAATTAAGTTCCCTACGCAACATTCAACCCTGGAGAGCTGTCTGCACAAACTACCAACTGGTCAAACTGACCTACAAACATAAAACCGTGTGCTCTATATTCGTGAGAAACATTTGTTTGCTCCCATTGGAAGTAATTTTACATGAAAAATGATTAGAGTCCTTGAAACAATCACAGTTTTTCAGTCCCTTTGCATCGGGGCTCCAACGGTACATTCTTTTCTTTCTTGATTAATCTGAAGATTAATTGTTTGCTCTATAACAATAAAAAAAAAAAAACACCCATCACGATTTTCTAAAGCCCAAAGTGACGTCTTTAAAAAGTCTTGTTTTTTTTTGTTTGTCCGACCAATGGTCCAAAACGCAGAGAAAAGCAGCCAATACTTTGCTTAAAATTGCACTGATGAGCCTCTCCACATATCACACGCTACATCTGCCGCCTGTCAACACCAACGAGGGATGGGAGGATATACGATATTATCACGGAGCTGATCGAGGTGAATTCCCACTATCGGGATAATCGGGAATATGCTCACGAGTGACTTGAAAAAGCTGTCCAGCTCGCTAACTAACGTACAGTCCTAAATTGATTTCCTGATTTAAATTGAATTGCCAAGGTTTGGCACGTCGCACTCTCTAGGCCACATGGATACTGCTCGATGACAGAAAAGTGCCAAAAGTACTAAAACAGGGCCAAAGTAGGACAGTTTGACTCTATGCCACAATGCCACTTGGACTTTATGCTTGTTAAAGGACAGTCAGGGGTAAATTATATACATTCAGATGCAACTGATGAAAGTCTTGTCTGTAACATTTGACATCATGGTAGAAAAGCGAAACATAGAGACTGGTTTAAAAAAATACAGGAATTATCGTGAACACAATGTTGCTAGTGTTTATTTATGCCGGGGGACCTTGTGATTTATGATTACCTTATTTAAAAAGTTTGGGTTTTTTTCCCCTGAAAAGGATGCTCACTAATACGATGTGTGTTCTGTCTGTGATGCAATAAAAATATGTGTCTCAACAAAACATAAGGTGAAGTGATTCCGGAATGTTTTAGTGCCATTTCAAGCATATTTTAAGCATATTTTGATGAATTATGGGGATAATATTGCAAAATCGCAGTTATTTTGGCCAGGATAATTGTGACATGACATTTTAATATCCTCCCTATGCCTAACACCAAATGGCCCGGACTGGAACAGACCCGGTCCAACTCGGTCCCGTCAGCCGTCACGCCAAAAATCAGATTCATAACCGTCTCAGCGGTCGTAATGTGTGTTTCCGCCTTTAAGTAGACCTGCGTTTGTTCCCTAAGAGCGTTAGCGCTCGTTGACTCTCTACTGCTGTTTGGTAACTTGCTCTGTTCGACAGAAGCCCTGTACATAAATTGTGTGTTTGAAACAGGTTGGGCGTAGGGAGAACTACAACATGCAGGGAACGCCAGCTGGAGGTTTCTCTCAGAACATGTTTGTACAGACAATACACCAGAAGACAAAAACACAGAAAAAGACACAAAATAGGCAGCAAATTTAAAAAAAAACATAAAACAAGCCCAAAACCCACAAACACCTACCTGTTTTGGCTTAACAATGTGACCGCCATCTACAGCATCATCTCTGTCACTGCAGCTGTGATCCTGAGCGTTCCACTGACAGCCCCATTCACTGGTCACACACGCTATACACCTGAAAACACACCGCCAAATACTGATGATGTGTGCCATTCAAGTGTGTGTGTGTGCGTGTGCGTGTGCGCGCGATCTATCTATCTTACGGTGTGTTTTGGTTCTTCCTGACTGTAGCAGCACAGTTGTAGAAGTGATACTCTCCAGACGTCACCTCGATTTCGTCGCTCACCAGAACCTTGACTGGGACGGACACGTAGTCTGAACACACACACACACACACACACACACACACACACAAGGATAAAGCGGGAGACAGAATAAAGAGATACAATAAAACTGACAGTTATGAGCAACTGTGACATTATGACGACCAAACATTTGCTCCCCGAGTTTCGTCTCGCAGGCAGTACTTCCTCCCAGGTCGATTACGGTTCCCATAAAGCTCCAGCAATCCACTGCTCTCGTTTATATATATCTACAGGAATAGTGCGACATTTTGGAAATACACTTATTCGCTTTGTTGCCAAGAGCTAGATGAGAAGATCGATACCACCCTTGTATTTTTCTGTTAAATACGAAGCTACAGCCAGCAGCCGGTTATCTTAGCTTAGCATAAAGACTGGAAACAGGGGGAGCTAGCCTTGCTCTGTCCAGCTAGCCTGGCTCAGCTAGCCTGGCTCTGTCCCAAGGTAATAAAATCCACCTACCAGCACCTCTGAAGCTCACTAACTTAACACGTTACAGCGCGAATTTTGTTACCATTGGACAGAGCCAGGCTAGCTGTTTCCCAGTGTTTCCAGTCTTTACGCTAAGCTAAGCGTCTGCTGGTTGTAGCTTCGTATTTAGCATATATGTGATGTATAAAAGCTTAGAAGATTTTGAGACAGAAAGGAAAACAAAGCATTTTAAATTTAACCAGCTGAGAGGTCTGGACGATTCATAAAGTGGCAGCAGATCAGAACTGCGTTTTGGCCCTAAACCATTCAGCCTTCATAATCCAACCAAAAAGTCACTGCCACGCAGGAAGCCAGTGAAGATGGTGGAAAATGCCGCCTGCTAGATGCAAAACAGGGAAGAAGAAGTCCTACAGAAATGACCCACACATTCAGAAACCCTCGCGGGCATCCTGTAGACGCCCCATGTGTCCACCTACCCTGCTGCTCGGGAGTGGGTGGGATGTCCACGGGGTCCGGCAGCGAACAGGTGACTTGACCGCCAGCGTTCATCACGGCTCCACTGGTGAAAGAGCCGAAAACGCACCGCAGCCTATCCGAGCCCCTGGGCAGGGTGGGTATGCTCATATCAACCTACAGGAGGAGTGTAAAAAGAGAGGGAGCGGGGTTAATGAGTGGGAGTAATGTAGTACATTATCTGGAAATTCAACTGAACAATAGATTAAAAATCTGACAGCAATATCTATTTTTGGCCAATCAATTACACACTTGACAATGATGCAAATATCTTCCCATAAAGCAGTCTTACACACTGCCCACTGTGACCTAACACAACCAGAGATATTAAAAAGGTTAACCTTGGAATAAGGTGCAGTCGAAAGCTGCAAAAGTTAGTAAGTGGACCTTTAACCATTAGTTCATTTTTATTACATATAAGGTCAGCATGCTCAAAAATCTCTGAGGCGTGACAAACTTCCATTGTGTCATTTTACATATGGTCACGTTGCCCACAGAACGCCACTGCCGTCCGAAATCTATTAGCAACACATCGAAGAGCCATAAATTACAACAACAATAAACGGGTTCGAAGACTAAGCAAACACTGAACCGTGTCGGAATATTAGAATTTAAAGGAAAATGTACTTGCAAACTGAGTGCTGTAGTCCAAAGTTACTTGAAACGATAGGTTCACACATTTTTTAAGTCTGTCTTAAAACAACAGTCAGAGACCAATGTGAAGATTTAAACATGTTTTTCCGCCTGTTCATAGTGGGCATTAAAAGATGCCTTTCTAATGCTAATGATGGGGGACGAAGTCACACTGCCACAGTCCCCGCTTTGTGCTAAAATCCACACAGTGTCAAGTTTAGCGTCAAGGCTAATGTTTTTAGTGCGAAAGTTCCCTTCCGCAGATGGTGTCCTCCTTGTTGAGCTGCAGCGGAAGCGTAGAAACTAAAAGAGTTGACACCGGTGGATCCGCTTGATTTGATTAACTCGGACTGCTGACGCGTCGTACTGGGGATTGTTTTAACGGCCAGCACGAACAGGAGGAATGATTACAGGCATCAAACCCTGGTGCAACGTCCACGTGGGCACCTGACGGCTGTTTCAAGAAAGACCCTTGTGACACTATCCTTTAAAATAATAAGGCGAACTATTCCCGAAAAAACAAGCCGGCTGTCGCAAGAGGTTGATAAAAGTTGAAACAACCAAAAAAAACACAAAAACGAACCTTTATCTTAATGTTTGCCACTGCTTTGTCAGCTAAGAATTTTGTCATTGTCCATATTGTCATTTTGCTATGTTGGTCTATTCCGTACGCACCGGTTTCTTCCAGTTTGTCCCCGTTAAAAAGGGGAGTTTTTCCTCATCTGATTGAGGGTCTAAGAACAGAGGGTGTCGTATGTTGTAGTATGTGATCTGTGTTGTTGAGCTACATCAATAAGATTTAAATATTATTTTTAGCGGCAGATACTCCTGAACTGAACTTTTACAGTGCCGAGCCATGTGTAATGTAGCAATTGTGTCAACTAATAAAACGCTATGACTATTATCTGTTTTTAATAGTTTTTGCACAACAACAAAGCTCTATGGCACAAAGGGATTAATATATATCAGGCAAAAAAACCCCAAAAACGACTGATAAGCTTACTGTTACTGGAAGTCCATGGTGTTGGTTGGCAGCCTGAAAGAAATCCGAGGCACTCTGATTGTAAATGTAAAAATCCTTTATGAAATCGGGGATAAACCAACACATTTCGACTCTGAAAAAGGTCAGGGAGTGTGAGTGTGTGTGTGTGTGTGTGTAGGGGAGAAAGAGGGTGCGTGTGAAGGACTGACTGGGTGTGTGTTACTCATGTTGTGAGGACATTTTGTGTGTGTGTGTGTGTGTGTGTGTGTGTGTGTGTGTGTGTGTGAGAGACAATAAGTAAGAATCTAAATCCAACTGGCTGACCTTGATAAATCGTGCAAACGTCTGCCCGTGTGCGTGCATGCATGCAACCATGTGTGTGCTCGTGTGTGTGTGTTCGTGTGTGCGTGCGCGCGCGGTGCGGAAAATAATTACTATTCATCTGTGCTGTTCAAACACCAGCTCCTCATTACTCCTCGCTGACCCTAACCGTTTTAATTTCGCTGCTTAAGTTTTAATTTCAAACTTTTTGATCTCGGGTAACTGAGAAGCCCCTGAATGAATTCACCGGAGTCATTTTCCTCTTTTTAAGAATGTAAAGCTGCATGAGGCAACGTTTTTTTTTTTTTTCTAAAGCCAGAATCCAACTGTTTAATCAGATTAAAATCACAAACCAGGGGCTGCAACACAGACGACAGTCCCAAACTCCCTCATTAACATGCAGCAGATTCCTCTATCTGGGCCCAAAAGAAATTCTGGTGTTTGCTGAGGTCAAACTCAGAGAGTCGTCTGTTCAGAGAAAGTTGTGCTCAGCGCCTCCCCACCAGAGACTAACTTCGTCTCAAAAAGATTTACAGGTAATGAAGTCCAAATTATAAGCCTTAGGATTGCCAATATACAAAAAGCTGTACAATTATTCCATTTCCAGACCTGGATTTCTGATTGTATTTGTGACTTCACAAGATTACATAGCATCTCTATCTGAAGCCCACCGCCATAGGTGAGAAATTAAAATCCCATTACGGTCAGAGATAGAAATGAGCCGAGCTGCAGACTTGAGAGTTGACTTGGCTACAGACCTGACTCCCCAAAGGCGTGACTTAATAGTTCAAGGCCAAAAACCTTCAAGTCTCAGGTTCTGAGTTGCTAAGATCCCGGACAATAAAATAACTGCAAAGACAGCAGCAGGCCCGCCTTGCACAGAAACCCTGTCGCATAAAAATTACAATAGCAGACGCGTGTTGCTGCTTTGAAAATATTTTTTAATCAATTAAGATTAGGAAAAGATGGTGATGGTGTTGGTTTAATGTTGATTTATCAGGCTTCCTCACTGAAGGTCACAGCTATGTTAAAAAAACAACAACTATTAACACAGAGTTAAAATGCTGTTTTTAAATGATCGGGATTCAAAGCCCTGCAAGACGGTTTATTTATTTATTTATATTTTTAAGCAGGAAGGGATTAAGAACAATCGGGCCTGACTCGGTATAAAACTGGTTTTCAGCAGGTTCCTGCTCTGCTGAACGTAAATACCACACACACACACACACACCAAACTCCAAGGCAAAACAACAACAAACAGACAAACTGAGAGAAAGAGCATTGGGGGGGAGGCCATGGAGCCGCCTCAGTGGTCACAGGTAGTCTTATTGATGTTGTAGTTCTGGTGTGCTGTGGAATCTCATTCCAGGCTTTAGTGAGCACATGAAAAAAAAGATCTCCGTCCATAGCAGTTCCTAAAGGCCGGTAAAGCCAAAAGTCCATCTGTAACAGATCTCGCAGTGCGCTCGAACCTCGAGCGTTGCGTCGCAGTGAGGGCTGCTGGGCCGTGTCCATTCAATATTTGACAAAGCAAGTTCATCCCATGGCTTATTTTACAGTTCTGAAATGTCAAGGCATTAGACTAAGATAGTACATTACAGTGGTGAGTCCAGCCTGGAAGCCTGTTGTGGATCTCGTAGGCCCCGTTATATAGAGTCTTGTTACTGGTTCAAGGATTTCATTTGTTGCAAGTGACCAAACAGGTGAACAACACGACGGAGTGGACATAATGATGGCATGAAGATAGGTTTTAGAGACAGAAAATTTTACTATTTACTATGGTTCAACTTTCTGGTCAGAGTTGGGAAATGCTCACAAACAGCGAGATGTGAGTCACGAGAGACTCCCAGATACTTGTACATGGATACAATTTAGAGCTTTTGATTGGACTTGAAATTTGCTGACACAGACTCGCCCCCCAAGGACGATGTCTGACTTCATGCATGGCCTTGAGAGGACTTGAAACTTGACTCAAACTTGCCCCCACGGACTGAAAAACAGCTCTGGAGGTAACCAGACAAATAGAAAAAGTACACGCACAAGTACTTACAGCTGCACTTGAAAAGGATTCCCCTACTCCTATTTGCATGTTGTTTATTATAACCTGACCTGATTGTGATTATCACGCACCCTTAATGTTGTTTTGTTGACTCCGCATGTCTGATGAGGACGACTGTGAGGGCTAGGTCACTGAAATGCTCCAATCTACATACAGAACACACTCCTGTCTGCAGATCAACAGCTTTCATTTTTCTATTCCAGTCAAACATCTGGACTGATAAACCTCTTTTAAAAAAGCACAACTTCTAGCTAAACTGCACAACGAATAAGCACCTTGTTTGGTGCACAGCAAAGTCTGAGCAGAGTCTCAGTTATCCTAAGGGTAGAGCGGCATGATAGGAGGGGAGGTCGGGCGACAGTTCGGTGTTGTACATCCTGAAGGACGACACGTCTTTCTGGCAAATCAGCTCTTTGATCAATTCCTCATTAATGCAGCGAGTCGAGGCGTCAGGTTCCGACAGGGCGATCCACCGCAGGATCCTCTGCTGGTGTTCAGTACCGAGCGGCTGCCACAGCACCTTGATTTAGAATTGCATAAGTGCTATAGAAATGAGTTTGCCCAACATTACGTTCATGCTTTTTGGCAATGATCTCGTGGCGGTAGAGATAATAGAGGTTGGATGGCGGTGCCTTCCTAGTACCCTCTACAAAACCAAAAAATACAATATGTAAAATAATATCATGTACATTATTCTGAAATGGACCATTCTGCATACTACTTTTGGTACTTAGAGTAGATTTTGATGCCAATACTTTAGTACTTTTACTTGTAGCAGAGCACTTCTACACCGTGGTACTGCTACTTTTACTTAATTAAAAAAAAAGACCTGAGCACTTCCTCTTCCACCACTAACTAACGCAAAGCGTTAGCGTATCCTTAGCTAACTATTCGCAAACTATATTAGATTGCAGGTTACGATAAAAGACAGCCCCGGTCACGGCTGTCACGACGTCCACTGTGTGGAAGCCAGTGCTAACGGAGTACCACAACGTTAACCAACTGAGATCAGCACAGCTGCTGCTCCTATCTGAGTCACCGAAACGAGGCGTCGTCATCGGTTTCTGGGTGCGACAACATTTCCAAGCAAGCATTATTTCACTTTATGAGCTGAATCATGCTGCAAACTACAGGGTTGTTTTTCAAAGCAGCTGTCAGCACAAACAGTATAGATTCTATGCAACACCCTGTACATCTGGCTGATATCCAAAAATTGTAAATCATAATGTCGCTGTGCATTAAAAACGTCTTCATTTCTTTGGAACTCCCCTGAGGGAGCCCCTGGAGGTCCGCGTTAAGAACCTGTTCGAAATGCTGCTGACGCCACAGACACAGAGCCCTCCGACTCCGTGAGGGTTTCGGGAGGTTCGACTGGTTTAAATTAAGCAGAGCTCAGCAACAACTGAACTTAGCTCAGGGGGATTTCCAGTCCACAGAGGGAAAGACTCTGAGAAATATGCATGTTCATTCACATCCTCAGTAGCGCTCTCTCCGCCCTACCTGCTGCGTCTTCTTGCAGCTGAGGTTCGGCGGGTTGAAGGCCTGGATCTGAACGCACTTCTGATCGGGTGACCACAGCCAGGTGTTTTCCTCCGTCGACCTGCTACACTCCTGCTTCCTGGTGCACCTGTGAGTCAAGCAGATGGAGAGAACATCAAACTTGACTACTAATCATTCAATCTCAAATTAAATATTTTCAGGACTCTGACTTAATGACAAAGTGAAAAAGTGATTTTTTAAAAAAAAGGAAGCAAATTTCACATGAATTTCAATAAATAACTGTGTGTTACATAGTTTTACCTTTGTATAATTAATATATACAAATGATGGAAACGCATTTGCTGAAACCTTTATACATACATAAGGACATACATATAGAGTGACTCACCTTCCCTCCAGGACACACCAGCCGCAGTAGGGATCCTTCATCGCGACGCAGGAGGGGCAGTCTGTCTTCAGGTGACACGCCTGGACCGGAACCTTGGTGATCTGCATATACAAGCCAGGCTTTTATTGTGAAGGAGCGGTTATCGTGAACAACCCGCAGGGGATTAGAGGGGAAAAGGTAACCCAACGATTAGAACAAAAAACTAAAAAACCAAACGGCCTTGGGCTGTGGAATGGCGCTATATAAATACAACTTCTTCTTCTTCTAATCAAAAATCTATCGATTGAAAACTGACGATGCAAAACACAGTTAGGCTAACATTAGCATTCGGCTAATATTCGGCTAATATTCAGCTACTTATTTTTATTTTTTTTTGACTTTAATGTGAAAATAAAAAATGTTTTTGTAAATCTGATCGATGGAAACATGCTAACACCAACATATTGGCCTTTTTTTGGGAACCAATATGATGACAAAAAACATTAAAGCAATGTCATTTTGGCAAACTGGCGCAATTAAAAAGTATGCTGAATTAACTATTAGCAGTTCCTGTTTGCTGCGTAGTCATGGATGAACAGACTATCACTGGGTTACTTTGATACTGGAGAAAACTTAAAAACGAGAAGATTCTCAGGCAAGTTCTGAAGAGTCTTTTTCAATGATTTCTAGGCGGATTTATGGACATTTATTCATGATGGACATCAGAGGTAATGATATCCTCGGGAAGTATAAGTCACGCTGAATGATATCAACATGTGTTTCATGTCTGTGTGTTAAGTAATCCCTCGGAGAAGCAATTTCTGACTCAAATTCCCCTCACGCAGCATCCTTCCATCCTTCAACCTTCCCGCACCCCGGGAGGCTTTTGGCTTTGTCCTGCTGAATGTCCACGTCTATTACAGACCGTATCCTGTAATTTCCCGATGGTTAAAATGACACTCTGAACGATTAGTTAAATTACTGTGGCGCGCAGTAAATATTTAATTCCCCACCTCTCCCCGTAATGTTAATCCTGTCCAAATGGGGCTTAAGACCGATAAAAGTAAGCAGTTCAGGGCTGAGCCGCGCGAGCTTGGCCTGAAATGGGCACCGTACAGGGGAGATTTATGAAAGAAATCCTGTACAATCATTCCTGTTTTTTGGTTTTAAAAAGGAGAATGTCTGGCGAATAAATAGGTGACAAACCTGTGATCCACATGGGACATGTGTTCTGGCTCTGTGCTTGAATGATGTTTTGATGCGCTGCCTCAATGACCAATCACGTGCTCACCGGCGTGCGATACAGTACATTTAAGTGTTGTATGTGAGCTGGTTGTAAGAGTTTTACACAGTTCTCGACAGAATTATTTCTCAACTGCTCTGACTCAGACCTTGTGACTGGAAATATAAATAAATCCCTTATACATATCACTTAATAGTATTTGCGGTTTTCCTTTACCCCGTGTGATGTTTTCTCGCAAAGGGAAGGTCTTAGATGGTATGACATTTTAGGAGAGAACTTCTTCCCGCCAGCTGTGGAAATAATCTTCCTCTCTGACAAGAAGAGGCCGGTCGAATAAATTTAAATGAGCAGATGGAACAAGCTCGAGTATCGTCACTTGACTTGATCAAAGTAAATTGCCCTCTTGAAGTGCATTCTAATTAATTCATTTCAAAATCAATAACGTCAATTTCACTTCGGTGTGGCGGCAGAGAAAGATGGCAACCGAAAGATGAAAGGACAAAGGGAGAGAAAGACGGATGAAGAGAAAAAGCAGAGGGGAAAACAAAGGAGAAAGAGTGAATAAATCAATGGCTGACTCCTGTGTGGTAATGTGGACGGATGTATTGGTGTCAAGCGAATGAATAAATGATCAAATAAGACAGACAGAATAAATGAAAAGACTCGTGACGTGATGGATGAAATGAAGCAAGAGTAGAAGTAAGCACATGACCTTCTTCACGCGGCGACACAGAGGTGTCAGATGGATGGAAGGAGAGAGACGGAGTTAGTAAAAAAAGAACAATCGATCCGTCTTAAGTGAGCGACTTTGACCTTTTTCTCGGTGGTGATGTACAGGTGTTGGAGGCTGGAATCGAACAGCAGGTTCTTATTGACCTTGTCCCCCGTGACTTCGCCCGTCGCTCGCCCGTACACCTCGGGATGGGCAGACAGGTGCACCTTCAGCACCTACGGAAACCCAAAAACTGCATTAACACGCTTTTAAATTGTCTGCACTCTGGGTCGCCCTCCTTTCTACGCAACAGCAGCTGCTTTTTCACTGCTAAATGTGGCATTACATTAAAAAGACCCACAGACAAGAGAGGAAAAAGGTCTTTTGTTAGTAAGTCCAGCTTTCTAAGGACAGAGAGCTCATTCACAGCTGTTTAGGGGGCCGTAGGGAAGGAACGCTAGGATGATTATGGTAAATTATCAAAATATGTGTTGTGTCAGTAGGTGACGTGATGCTCTCTTTTTATGTTGAGACATGCAGAGGGAGGCACACATGGTGAGTGCATTTTTAAATATATAAATATTCTATATAATGCAGCTTTAAACAAAATGCTTTATAAAAGGCCTCTTTTTTGGGGACGTTTCCTGAAAAACTGTGTATTTTGGTAATAAATTAAAGGAGAATTTGTAAGAAACATAAATAAAAACAGCTCTGAGACATTAATATGAGTTCAGTTTACTGCTGAATTTAAACAGCAGTTTGTTTGCTGAGAAACTTCCTTGAAAGAACAACTAAAATCTGAACCAAAGTAAATACTCCTTTATTATTGGAAACTTTTCCTAATCGTATGCTTGCCAGTGGACAAATTACATTTTTGTGCTTAATTATTACAAAAATGTGCCATCAGTAGGAACTGATTAATTGGTGCCATATATTTAAACATTTTCTAACGTAACTAGTAGGAACCAGGAACCTTTTTTTGGAATTTACAGATAGACATAAGTTCCTTTCCAGAAAACTAAGGGACCTATAATATAAAGCAAAAGTGAAATCCAAATTTGTTAAAAGGTGAGAATGAAAACCCATAATTTCGCCTTTTCGTACTGAATTCAAAAATATTAACTACAATACAAGCATACATTTAAGACTCCTTTTTTCCTGGGAACGTGTGGTTCACTTTTATAAACAGTCTATGGTGTTTCATGATGTCCGTAAAGTGAAATTTCAGCCTACAAGACACCTTTAATGTGGTCATGTTTGGGTCATACTCTGGATTATAGTCTATAGTCTTTACAGTTAATTCAAACCTTTAACATCATCAGAAAACATTAATAACTTTAATTTGGCTCATTTAGATTTAACTGTCTACACATCTGGGCTACAGGAAATTGTATTCATTTGAACTTATTATGATTGCAAAGGGGAAACACACCAAAGCAAAGAGCAAGGAAAACTGTCGGGGGGAGTCTTTACCTCTCCAGTGGCGGTGCCCAGGAACGCCACGGCGTGCCCCATTTCCTCAGCCACGGCCACGGCGGTCATGTAACCCTTACGGACCAATAGGGGCTCCGCTGTTAAGGCGAACTCTGCCTTGCTGGCCAACGGGGAGGGCAGGAACTCGGCTCCACACTTGTATTTGAGGGCCATGTTATTCTGATGGAGCAGAACAGAAACCAGAATTACTGGTAAAACATTGACGTAAATATAGATTCATTGACTCCGTGTCAATATTGATCTGTTTCGGTCTCTCTTCATCTCTGACACACAGGCGGATTTCCACACCTGATTATTGCTGCTGCACAGCTCTTCAGACTTGGAGGAGTAAGGTGAGTAGACAGCAGCCCTCTCGTTAATGACACCGTTGTCGCTGTAACAGGCTCCTATTATCTCCACCAGCCTGTTATTAATAGAGCGCAGAGGGTACATACCTGCAAACAGGAGCAAAAACACCGTCGGTACCTGTTTCCTGCAGTCTCCTCGGTTTAACACACACGCACGGGACAAACGAGTCCACGTTTTCTGCCAAAAATCACAAACCAAAAACAACGCACTTGTCTGCCAAGCCTGCAAAATCCTCATTATTCACAGTGTTACTTTGATAATAGAAAATGTGACAGACAATCATGCTGATTTGTGGTGACCACGTTAAACTCGGGAAGATAAGGGATTTGTATAAGAATGAATAATGCAAGATCTAAAAGAGATTTACAGACGTATGACCACTAGGCTGTGCCTTTCAAGCTGACCTGCGCCACCTATACTGCAGGTGAAGTGCCATCCAATTCACTCAGAATCACATGCGTACATGCTAATTAGGTTACACCTGCAGAAACAAATTGGCCACGCCTAGAAAAAAAAAAGTGCGACCAATGAAAATCATCTAAATATGTTATTTGGTGAAGACTTGATGAAATCCTTTAGAAAATACAGATGCCCCCCCCACACAATTTTCTCAAAATGGCAGAAAATGTTAATTTGATCACTCTGTTCAGTAGAAATGGCTGTATTGATTTAATTGTCTGGCTCTGTAGAATCAATTCTGCACAGTTGAGAAAACAATCTCGCCACAAGGCTCCATTAAGGTGAGCTTTCGGTCATGGAACATGATCTTCATCGCAAGATAGGGTTTTGCCCAGTTGTTATGTCAATGTTTTCTCGACGCCTTTCATCCTTTCATCCATGGCGGCTCAATAGCTGAGGTTTTAGGTCAAAAATGTCACTTTGAACCTCAGCTCCGTCTGTTGATGAAGATCATGGGATATGATCAAAAGCTCCGGAACAGCCACTAAGCGAACCGTGCGCTGAGTTTGTTTTCTCACCAGCTGTTTCCACGGTCAAAGATTAACTCTGAACCTCAGATTTCTAAACAGATGTGTGTCGAACAAAGGCATCCGGTACGTCCAAATCGGCACCACAAACGAACCAATTTTTCCTTGTCCCGTAGCCAAACTTTCCTTCGAATTTCACTGAAATGTTCAAGCACGTTTTTAGACATTCTGCCAACTGACAGACAGCTGTCAGCCAACATAAAACATCAGGAACATCTGCCAGCATTCAGATGACACCTACACATGGCTGAAGTAGATGGGTCTTCATCAGAGGTGAAGGTGACAAACAGCACCTTGTCAGAGGCTGAAACTGGTCCATACTGGCCCGAGTTGGTTATGTTCTGAGCCAAAACTTCCCCTGGTGTTGCTACATGGGCAGCCTGAGAGATGAGGAGGAGTTAAAAGTGCTGAATGTTAGATGTTCACACTAAGAATATGTATTTAGCTGATATAACATTTTGAGTTCAAGAGCATTTTAAATCCAATCTATGAAGTTTTACAGGGGTCAGGAGCGAGGCATTCTCAAAAAGGTTCCAATTTAACACAAACTCATCCAAATGGAAAATGCCCAGATGTGTTTTTCCGAGTCACTGCTGCCCTTTTAATAAAAAAGCTGACAGCCTATCCAGTGGCTGAAGGGTCTATCATCATCATTACCTGAGCTTTGTTGTACTTGTTAGTCGCGCTGCAGTTGAGCTGCAGCTCGGTGTAGGAGTAATAACCCTGATCGTCCTCGCACATCCTGGAGATGAAGGTGAAGTTCTTGGTGTCCTGAACCCCCAGCGTCCGCGAGAACAGGAAGTACACGAAGCCGCCGTCTTTGAAGGCGAAGCGGAAGTCGTGGAGGTACCGCAGGACGAAGGGGTTGGCCTGCACCGCCGAGGCCTCGATGATGCTGTCGAAAACCACCCAATCGCCACCGTAGTCCTGGAGGATGCGGGTGGAGATCAGCTTGGTGCTGTCGTGGCTGCCGTACCCCTTACCAACCTGAGACGGAAGAGACGACAGACTCACGTAACTGGGAGTAGCGAGGCATCGGGGAAAGTCCATGCTGTTGTTTTCATCTGATCATTTAGACAAAGTGCTCCCCGAACCACAAGTCCTTGTTCTTAAATCTGTCTTTCTTTATGTGTCGAATCCCAGTTGTAGACTTGAGACTGGACACGTGGACGGCAGTGAGTCACAAAATGAGACGTGGCTCTGACTGCACTCGGAGACTTGACTTTACTGGATTCTTGATTTTAAGGTTTAGACTTTCCTCAGGTTTTGACCTGGTAAAGAACGCCAGAACAGTAACACGTTGTCACACGGCCGACACGTGTAATCATTAGGCCTTAGCACTGAAACGTCTCGGTCTCAGTTATTTAAAAGTCCCAACTTTTGGAGGAATATGTTCAAATGCTATTTCAGTCTACATTCAGAGCTCAAAGACTTGCATCTTAACTTACTGTTTGCGTAATACAGCTTGTGACTTGGACGAGGAGCTACACTTATCAATATCTTTGTGTTAACAATGGACCAAGTGACTAGACTGTGAAGAAAGTGGAGCATTGAGCCGCTGAAGGGCCAGATATTTTAAGGGGTTTGTTGGCGACCAAAACAGAGCTAAAAGAAGAGTCAATATTGGACTTACATTCATTATGTGGACAGAATGTGAATGATAATTGTTCTTTGTGTCTGCTGGATGTCTACATAAGCAACTGTTGCAAACATTTGCTCCTTTAACCTTTAGGTCCTTTGGCTAAAAACCTGCCGAAGGTCCCTCAAAGACCCCGGTTGGTTCCACTTTGAGGAACCACGGCCCCCTCTCCTACCTCTGTCTCTGACAAACGGAGCGCTGTAGGAAGGTAAACCTTTATATATATATGTCATAGCAAGAGGCATCCACGCTGCGTAACGTTCAGAAGCCATGACATGCATGTTTTGCAGGAAAGGGAGGACTCCGTGTTGTGGAAGACATCAGGACATCATAAAACATCTTGTAATAGATCAATTCACTGGTACTGTGTGAAGAAATAAAATTTAAAAAAAACACTTCAAGATAACGGGCAAGAGCGTTCATTTCCCATTTGGCTGTCAATTTAATTTCTCCGTTCTCTACAAATTGCAATTTTATTGCGTTTGTTCACACGACATCACAGATGGAGGTGATCATTTATATTCATTGTTTTATTTACCTCAGTGCCACTGCAAATTATATTTAGAAGTATGTGTGTCTGAGTGTGTGCTTTCCTCCTCACCAGGAACACGGTGAAGTTGTCTTTATCCTTGGTGAAGTAGGACATCACTCCCACGACGGAGACGCTCTCCTCGGCGCTCGCCACGTACGACTTTTCTCCTTTGGTGTCGCTGAAGTACAGCAGCTGCTCCACGTTGCTCAGGTTCCTCAGAGAGCAGATGCCCCTGAAGACGCTGCCGCAGACAACCAGCACGTCCTTAGCGCCCTGGACCAGCAGCAGCTTGTTGTGGTTGTCGGTGTCCACGGCCTCGTCGCAGGCGTCGGTGACGGGCGGCGTGCACTGCTTGTTGTCCCGCTTGGGGCCCGTCTCGGTGCGGGACTCGACCCCGAGGTCAGCGTTCAGCTGGTAGAGGAAGTTGACGGCGCCGACGTACAGCCGGCCCGTACGAGGATCGGCCACCACGTTGTTGATCAGCGTGTCCGTGAGAAACTCGGCGTTTTTGCCGTGAGAGGGGCTGAGGTAAATGGTTGCCAGGGAGACCAGGGCACACTGCCACGCCCACCACCGCTCCATCGTGTCTGGCGGAAAAAACTGAGAAAAGAAAGAAAAGTTTTGAGTTGGTTGCTTTTTTTTGTTTGTATTTTTTTTTACATTTTATTCGCCGGGCATCAAATGGTGACACGCACAAGTAGAGCTGCAACTAATTATTCTCCTCCTTTGAGTCGGATTGATCGATTACTCCATCAGTAGTAAATATATCAGCAAGTATTTTGATTGTGAATTAATCTGAAGTCAGAAATCAAACAGAAAATGCCGATGATTGTTGCTTTGATTCTTCGAATCAGTGTAAATTGAATTTCTTTGGGCTTTGGACTGTTGCGTCGGACAAAACAGGACATTTGAAGACGTCACACTGGGCTCTGGGACACTGTGATGGACATTTGTCAAGTTCCTTTTCTGACAATATATTGACTGAATATAGTTAATTTAATCAAAACATATTAATCTGTAATGAAAGCAATTGTAAATTGCAGCCCTAAGCTGTTTTGTGAACACTGTTGCTGACAAACAGTCCTTGAATTCAGAGACAAAGACAGTTTGTCCTCCGAACAAAGCAGAGTTTCAACAAACACTCGTCGACGTCGTACTGCAGGACTCAGCACCAACAGCGGCAGAAACTCAAGGAGAAACGAATGAACGCTGAGAGCAAAGAGGAAAGAGAGACAATAATGAGGCGCTTCTCATTAAAACCCAGAACATCCTTTACTGGAGGAAAAACGAGGGAGGAGGAGGAGGAGGTGGTGGAGGTAACGGCCTAAAAAAGTGAGAGTTGCTGAGCCAGATTAGATTAGCAAAGACAAAAGAAGAAAGTGTGTGTGTATGTGTGTGAAGAGAGAGAGACTGAGTGTAGCAATTAGTTGTCTGACATACTGAGATTCTCCTTCCATTAGTCTGGATAGTCTGGTTTAATTATAGCTGTGGCCTGTGGCTGTACAACAAGGCTCCAGCGTGCAGTAACATCACGCTCACTGTAACCACGTCTTTCTGCACAAACACCGCTCTGCTCTAATCTTATGCTGCTTACTAGTGATGCAACTATCAGGTTATTCTTGGCTGATTCACATAAACATGTGAAACTTGGCTGATCACAACCCCTCCCCCCCCTTAAATGTTTGCGAGTGCATCCTAAAAACGTCTTTCATTACAGCAGCATCGCCTCGGCCTTCTGTCCAATAAATCAACCTGCTTAGAGTCACGTCATGTTCATTTATTCACGCTTCCGTGATCAGGCATTTTTACTGGCCAATCAGATATTTCAGATAGTTGTGATTGGTGGTCAATTGACTGGCGCGTCCCCTGTGCGCTTTCACTCTCTCCAAATTGAATTCGCTTCAGTTCGCTTCATTGCAAGAGCGATTTATTAGTGTGAAAAGACTTATCTCTCTAACCACCTGCTCGCCTAAATTGCCCATCCACAGACATCAAGAGGTCTTAATGTCTGCAATCAAGAGTTTTAAAAAGTATTACAGTGGAGAAATAACATATACAGACTTTCGAATGCACAGATAGACAAGAACCCCAGTGTCTCCCAATCTGAATATTGAATTGAACACTTTGTGTTCGCAAAATAAAATAAGCAATTAGGAAAGTTATTAGCCTAAAATGATCACATGAATTCACCATTCTGGGAAACCTTTTAAGCGGCTCACACTTTCAAGACAAAAACATACAAAAGACAAAGGAATCTTCTCGGGTCACGGCAAATCTGTTTCGGTGGACTGCCCAAATAAACTCTACAGGAAACACTGCAAACACACAAGAGGTCCTGCTACCGTGATGGGCTTTCCAGTTGAAATGAGTTTTCTCTTTGCCCGTCAACCGCCCTGGATCCATCGCATATTCGACGATTCCGTAGCACCGCGCTTGCGATCGTCTCTTAAAAGGCGGACTGACTATGGGAGGGGTTTGCCATTAATCGGCAAAAAGATGATGGTTTGAGCTCCGTCTTCTTCCGGTCTCCATGTCAAAGTGTCCATGAGCACGAACCCGAAATGAACCCCCGGTTTGGACATCGGCATCAGCCAAATGAATGCGATGTAACGTGAATCTCTGTTGAGGTACCTTTGTGCGGAGGCTCCATACATTTACAGAGGGTCCCACCATGGCTAGTGAGCAAACTGTCTGGCTACATGGATACATAAAAGACTGCAAAGCCTCTTAGGGTGCTCTTACACCTAGCCTGTTTGAAACGGACCCTGGTGCGTCGGCCCTGCTATTGCGGTTCGTTTAGGCCTGGTGTTGAAAGCTGTCAGTCGAGCTCCGTTGTGGACCAAACAACTGGACCAAGACCGCTTGAAAACGAGGGTCTCCCGTGCGGTTCGTTTGTGGCGTGAAGGCAAACAGACCCACCGCAGGATGTGTGATTTTAGCACGATATCACCCCTGATAAAGATCGGTCTGCTGATCGTGAACTGTTCAGGAAGCGATCTTATAGTCGATGCGTATAAGCCATGTATATATTTATGTAAATCATTCGGTAACCGTGGTAACGCATATTCCCATCAGCACGCGAGTGCGGGGGAGTTTCCCCTGATCATTCAGGACAGTCAAAAGCAGCTACAACTGGGGTCTGTCGTGCTTGTATCCTACTGCGTTATATATTTCCTGTCTCGCGTTGGCTCAATACCAAATAGTTGTCCTGTTTAAATTCCATTGTGACCAGTGAAAGATACTGCGCTGCTGGCTGACTGAACTTGTTGTTAGATGTCATCAGGTGTCGCAGCTTATTGGCAGTTCATTGCAAAGTGCAATATGAGTACATTGAGATCTATAAGAAATGTATAATGTCGGCGACTTGATACCTTTACCATCATGTTGTGCAGAAGCTCTATAATAAGCAAAGAGTTGATTTGTACGTGTATAGCTATAAATCAGTTCCTTCCACTACCTAGTTCTGCAATGAGCACATAAAAGGCGCTTGCTGACATACTGCATGTGTCCACGCTGCTGGACGATGCAGGTCAACCACCCCAGCTCTTCACCTGGAACATGGCTGTGTTTCATTTCCCATTAAACTGGTCAAAAACACATCTTTCCCTTGCTTTGAGCTCCGGGCTGACCCAGCCTCTGCGTCCCTGTGATGTGGCCTCCTCTCTCGTTAAATTTCATATCTCTCCTGCTCCTACACCACAAAAAAAAAGAAAAGAGAAAAAAAAGAGGCATAAAGACGGCAGGTATATCCACCTTCTCTCGGTCTCTTTCTCTCTCAGAGGGCCTGTTATGGATGCGTGCATCTGCCACATCAAAGGAAAATCATCTTTGGTTTCCACACGGGATCTATCTCTGCGGTGTGTCAGCCATCTTGCCCCCTTTCTCTTCTCTCTGCCTTATTTTCCTTTCTTTCATGCTGCTGCTTTGGTTCTTTAAGCCTGACTGGTGTCAGCCCAGGAATAAACTGTGTGTCAAAGGTGTGTGTGTGTGTGTGCCTGGTCTTGTTGTTCTATTCTTGTGAGCAACAGTTTGACTTTAAGATCTTCTGTTATGCAAGGTGGGGACATTTTGACATATTCCTCTTTAAGTATGTTTGTTGTATTATTACCACTTCTGTTCTGAGGCACTGGCGCAATTAAAGTAAGCAAAGAAAATCATCAGTGAGATCAAAGATCTGCAGCCTTTAATACATGAATTATGTGCCACCAGGTCAGGTTGGAAAGCAGAAAACAGGAACGGGGTTTCTTTTTTTTTGCAATGGTGAATGATGGAAATGATGCTTACTGCTTACTCATCCAGTTGCCCTCTTTGTTTGGTTCGAGGATTTGGGACAGCGTTTGCGAAATGAGTTGTACCGGCAGGACAGACAAGGCTATACGGATTATGGACATGTCTCCAAAACATTGTGTCCAGCACTCTGCTGAGTGTTTAAACATAACAGTCTCATGAAAGCCTGGTGCTTACATGACCGGCACATGACAGGAAGCCTAAACAGCATCTTGCTGCTCTTAAACCTGCATTAACAGATTTCTTTTGGCCACTTGGGGGCAGCAGAAACAAGCTGTGAACACTGACGTATTATCACCTCTTAAGTTGCTTATTTCCACATCCGGCAGTTACGGAGCAACATGATCTTTCATTTGGAGTCGTGTTTCTGTCCACCTGATGAACGTCAGTCCAATATTCAGTTTCTTTTAACTCTGTGTTTGGTCTCCACCAGCTCCTGAGTGAAATATCTGCCTCTTTAGCTGCTAAATGCTGCACTAGGTTCACCAGCTGCTCTCTGACTGTGTCTGTCTGCAGTTTGCTGCTGAGCAGGTAGTGGACTGTGGGCTTTTATCACTGAAAACAGCTGCCTGCTGCGTCCGAAAACTCTGCTAACTAGAAGAAAGGTAAGACTCAACCAAAACAGTGACGTCGTGGGCCAAAACAATGAACTGAAAAACATAAAAAACGCTTCATGGAGCTCAGGGGAGCTGCAAAGTCGGGTAATAATTCACTGGTTTCAGCTTCTCAAATGTGAGGCGTTGCTGCTTTTCCTTGTCTGACGTTACAGTAAACTTAATAATATTTGGGGTTTTGAAATGCTGGTCAGAGAAAGAATACAACGTGAATTTATAGACCAAACGATTAATTTAGATATGCCAGGTATTTCCTCCTGTAACTGGTCTGTATCGATCTGGCAGGAATGAAGTCTAAGATTCGGCCTATCTTTGGGTTTGGGTTTAACAGAATTCTGGAATGAATGTTTTCACCATAAAGTCTGCTGGAACACAGCATTACAACCGTCTCGGTTACATTGGCAGCCACCAGCAAGACATGTTTGGTAGAACACTGGCGTTACCAACAATGGGGAAAAGTGCATATGTTGTGACACACACACACACACACACACACACACACACCCATATACGGGAGCGAGAACAGCAATCTGTGACTCATTAAAATCCTGCGAGCATACTTTATAAAAGTCTTGAGCACTGACCCCTCTGCTAAAAAGTGTGGAGTGAAACTAAATCCAGGAATGTCGGCTGAGGCTCCAGCCAGGGGAATAAAGCCTGACTGATTCTCTCTCTCTAACCTCTCTAAGCTTTTCTCTTTCTAACTTCTCTTTGTAATTCACATTGTTCCTCTCTCTCGCTCTCTCTGCATACATGTCTCTCTCCCTTTTTCTCTGGCTGCCTTTACATCCTCACCCGCGGGAACGAGTTCAAACAAAACTGGTTTTCTGACACACGAGATCCCCAGGGACAAACCACATCTGAAACTCCATCTATTGTTCTGTCTGCCTGCTCGTCTCTCTGACTAACCGTCTCTTTGTCTGTGGGTTAACCTGTCTGTCTGTCTGTCCACATGTGGGTCTGACTAATAGTTTACCCAAAGACACATTTCAAAAACACACGACAGGTTTCCGTTCCAGTTGAGCTACCGGCAGATTTGACACATTGAAACACTGAGTTATACTTTGTGGTGCGTTCCTGGAGAGGGACCAATTTGTTAGAAGTCCCAGGTACTCCATTCCCAAGACAAAATATCACATATCTCATCTTTTCCTGTCTGGAACAAAACTCTAAAATGACGTGTCACTGCCAAAACTGCACGACCAGCGGGGAAACTTGTCAGGAAAAAGATAATGAAGGCTCGTTGTTTTCACTTGTTAGGGATTTTCACCAAAAAGTACCTAAATAGTTGAGTGTGAAATTTTGTTTTAAACCTTGGAAATAGTAGTTTAGACAAAATAATCTTTATATAAAAAAAGGTCTGTTTAGTACCTTTTTTCTGGAGCTTTTAAGATGCAGCTCACGGTCTTCATCAGCTCATAGCAAAAACACTGGAAATGAAAAGAAGCCGTTTGGTTTAATTGATTTCACTTGGATTGTATGTCCCTATGTAACCCAAAATTGCAGTGTTTCTTACTGCAAGAAGACACTGATCAACACAGGTGGCATAGGTTACAATACATGAGGACCTTTTGTGGCGGAGATGGTTTAGAAAGTGCTTCCGGTGATAAAAAGTGGGAAAAAACCCAATTGAGCACCAAACTTGCTCTGAATAAAGTCACTTATTTTTTAATAAATCAACATTGACACATGTCCTGGATATGTCAAAATTGATGAAGCAGATTCCAAGATATCCTGACTTGTGTTACATTCAAAGCCCTAAAACGTTGGATCCTACATTTCCCATCATGCAACGAGATATGTCGCCCTCGTTAGACTCTTTCTGCTTTGTAACAGCCGGCGTCTTTCAAACAACGCCGCCGGTTTGTATCGCAAGATTTTGATTATACATCCGTATTCAGCAGGGTTACCGTCTCCAAATGTGTTCGGACAGAACGCGAGGCGGATTTCAGAGGCGGTACGATCGCACACAAAGCCTTTATAAATGCAGCCAATTACCATTTACGAAGTCAACGGAAAGACGCGAAGTGTGTGCGATTGGACGCAAATTTGCGCGGGGCGGCGCAAACTGATACGAAGTGCACGAATTGAAAATGTTTTAACTCGAGCAGAAACTGTTTTCCTTGGGTTTTGTGCATTTTGCTATGTACAGACACGAGAGGGAAAAGCGGACTAACTGGACTTCTGGCGAGTTCAGTCCCGCACACAAGGTCAGCGCGTCCGTTGCTGGCTATCGGACAGCTAAAAGTCTGTAAAGTCCGTAAACTGGGGCTGAATCCAAATGTCCACCCTCTGGACCTGCGGACTGAGCGCGAGACCGCAACGCTGTGCAAGCCGCTCATAGACAGGCCTCAAGTCTGTTTCACTTGTTGCCGTGGAGACGTTCGAAGCAACAGTCTAACGACAACTACAATCGCGTACGTGGCGATCGCATGATTACACTCATGTTGTAATGAAGTCACTGTTTTACACATTGATAATTAGCTCTTTTTGTTATTTTATCGGCAATTGGAAAAACTACAACGTCACGTCCACATTGCAATGATTTGTCGGTAATTCAAATCAGTGAAGCAACACAACCTGGCGGTGCATGTCGCACGTCTAAACTCCTCTATACCCGCTGTTTTCCATGCAATCCCACACACTGGTGGCATTTGGACGACCCATTTTGAAGCACGCTGACTGATCACGATACCCATTGGCCCATTTCCTATCCAGACAATCAACAAACGGACTAGCACGTCCCTGCTGCCGTAGCCTAACATTTAGACACTGCAGACATTGGCTCCTAACTGGGTGGATGTCTGCACCGTGTCAATTTCCAACGGCACCGTGATGTTTCTCTCCAGTTCATCTTTATTTTATCGCTCCAGACTTTGACACCAGCAGAAAGGTTTCTTGTTTGCGGCAGCATTTTTTCTGTGAGTTATAAAAGAATCCGATGTGGTCTCATTCACATTCATGCCCACCACCAGGCCGTCATTAGCCATTCATGACATCGGGCCGGAGGAACATTGAAGCTGATTGGCCCGGCCTGGAGGGGATATGAGTGCTATGACTGGGCGAAGCCCGGGGGAAATCGAGTTCTTATTGGTGGTAATGAAGAGGCCTGAAGGGGAGCATGGCCTGAGACAAAGTAAGCATAAAACGAAAAGACAAAAGAGGATAGGACACACACACACACACGGAGAGCCGCGATACCTCATCTAACACCAACACGCAATCTCTTCTCCCAGCCCGCAAAAGGCATTACACTCTCTAATGTAGAGACGAACGAAGACAGAGGAAGCAGACTGTAAAATGTTCTCACGATGTTTCCCGGTGCAGGAGGAGGTTCCGGGGGTGACAAGACAGGGAAAACGGTATCATTTCTGGAAAAGATCCGTGTATTCAGTTCTTTCTATATCAGTCGGTCAGTGGATTTTCATAGCAGTCGTCTAGTCTATAAAATGTCAGACAACAGTGGAAAACGACCATTAAATACCTAATTTCTTTTGCATTAATTATTATTGACTGCCGTCCGTGAGCCAAATTGCCCCTCTGGGACATTAAAGCTTCATCAGTCTACTCTAATACAAGTTCAAGTCCAACCAGTCCTACAAATTCAAGGTGTTTTGTCCGACCGAAGATATTTAATTCTAGGGCTGCAACTAACAACTATGTTCATTCTTGATTATTTTCTTGATTAATGGATTCAATGTTCTATAAAATACCAGAAAAGGGTGAAAAATGCCCCATTACAATTTCCCAAAAGCCAAGTCAACATATTCAAATATGTTGTTTTAACAGTCCAAACCCCTAAAAACATCTCATTTTTATCATATATGACAAACAGAAGCATCAAACGGTCACATTTCACACGATGGAACCAGTCAATTAACCGATTATCAAAATAGTATTATAATTTTCAATTGACTAATCAATTGTTGCTTCAGCGCAATTGATTTAACAATGCGGTTAACAACCACAAAAAGCAGCATATGATCACGATCTGAGAAGCTGGAACCAGCGAATGACGGGCATTTCTGCGATAAAAAACAAAAACAAAAAAGGGCTGAATATTTAATCAATCATCACTTAGTTGTTGGTTACTTTTCTTATGATTTCCTGATCATACTCCAATAGGTCAGAATAAGAAAAAGGACACCAGGAAGTAAGTAAACCTGAGAGGATGCAAATTACCCTACGAACCCTGTTCTGTGTTAATCTCAAAGCTGACATTATTACACGCTGACAAAATAAGACCCTCTAATAAGTCGACCTTTCAGAAGAGGATTGGTCTCGTGACAGAAGGTCTGAGTGGTTGGCAGTTATTAAGCAGACTGAGTGCTTCACACACACACACACACACACACCTCTCTGTGTAGTACCACTCGGTAACATCTCAGCAGGGCAGCGACGCAGCGAGCAGAAACCGTGAGTGAAGACAAAGACGGACTGTCACAGGACTGAAAGAGACAGAGGACCAACTGTGAGGCCACTCGGGACAGTAATACAACGATTAGTAAATGCAGGAAACGGCACTTATAAAAGATCTTAACAACCAGTAAACTCACGTCACCATTTTCATGCCCAGAGTGACAGCATAGTGCGGCGTTTCCCCTCATTCGCTTACTTTATGAAAGCACTTGGGCAGTCAGGGAACAGCCTCCATATTCAAAGCTGTGCTAATGGAGTTTAAATCCGCGTTTCCGCCAAGCACTTTAGGCACAGTGCCCTCGAAACGCGTGCCTAAACATGGGCCTAAACCCTAGATCTGTTTCGCGTTTCCACCGCAGACCGTACTCTTGAATGTAGGTGGGGGGGTTGTTACCGGATGGTCAACCCCGTGAGAAACGTGGCATCATATATAAAAGGAACGTCTAACTGTCCATTGCGGGCCGACATTTTTGTAAAAATAAAAGTAATTTGTGTGGAGTCTTGCAGGCGCCGCAGATGACATGTTGAGCATTGTTTTCAGTTTTAGGGCTAGCAGGACTGTAACGGACCATACTGATTCCGTATCACCGCCAGTCCTTTTCCAAAACCTCTCTTCAGGGTTTTAGCTTTGTTCCCAGCTTTCCGGGCTGAAACGACAAGTCGATGAATCAAATACGTCGGCTGACAGAAAGTAAATCGGCAACTTTGATGTTTCATAAAATTAACTGTTAGGAAACTAAATATCCTTGAGGCTTTGGACTGTTTTCAGGCAGTCAAGCAGACAAGAAAGATGTCTAACTGGGCTATTTATACACCAAAAGAGTAACTGATTCATCTTTTATTTTTTTGATTGATTAATGGTTCATCGAAAATGGAACTATCCGGTAGTTTCAGCCCTACATGGACTTGAACTGCCTTGATTGAGAAAGCAGAAAACATCTGATTGACTTCATTTTTGCCTGTTAATGAGGTGTTGTAATGCAGTTTAGAATAGCGACTACTTTTAAAAGTCTTTCAAGGGCACTAAGACATCCAAGATTTCCCAGAAGGCTGACTAACGTCAAGACTTTTAACGTCAGAAACAACATATTTATCCAACTTTGCTTTTAGTTTGTCTTTTGGGTGTAGCTTTTGTGAATGAAGATGGCTTTTTGCTCGGATGACTTTTGGCAGCCGGTGAACAAAACTGTGTCTTTGAACGCACCACTGTGCCACCTGTGATATACACAAGTCTGCTAAAAACTAAACGCAAGGAAACGTTCACGGTGATGGATTACCAATCTTAAATCAAGTCGGTGCAAATTTATTTCCACAGCACTCCGAAATGAACTGAAATCCACCGACTGCCTGGAAGGAAGGAAATCAATCTTCTTAAATAAATATACTTCACGCCCATGCATCGGAAGTTTCCTGCTGAGGTAAAGCCAGAAGTAAAGAGAGGGACGGGAGAAAGAGAGGAAAAACATGATCCCTTTGCATGGCGGTAAATTCACGCACAGATTAATTCTGTGTTATGCAAATGTAATTTAGCGGTTGTGTCCTTTGCGCTGGAGTGAGCGATTAGCAACCGCCTTCTATCCTCGCCCACCTCCCGTCAACCCGACGATTTCGTATGTACGCCTGCATACCAACAGACCCGTCTCCTGCTTTAAGTACCTCTCGTACCTAAGCAGCGTTTCCCGCAAACCTTAAGACAAAACAGAGATAAAAAAAAAACAAACAAACTCCACACTGCTTTGCCCTGTCAGAGTTTCTGCCGAAGCAATTAAAGGGCGTTCGTGTCGTACAGCGACGAGGACTCGTTCAGCGCACGTCACCCTGTTTGGTTTAACGCCGCATTCATCTCACATGGGAGTAGCTGTCAGAGCACCCTGACAGCTCGCGGCAACTCATCTTTAAGTCCTTTAGATGTCACGATTGAAGTTTCCCCCAGACCCTGATGATGCTGTTTTAAAGTCAAACTAAAACATGAAAAGATCAAACGACAGATCGAAAACCTGGCAGGTGTTCCGTCGCCTGTATTTAAAGGGTTACGAACAATTTTTCTTGCTGATTTTAGTTGAAACGAAATGACTCCCCGGTGACATGACTCCCCACCGTCTGGATAGAAAAAAGGTACTGTAATGTAACCTAAAAGGGAAAAGACCATGTACAGCATCGCTACTAAACCTCCACAAATCCGCTTGGAAATCATAGGAAAAAAAAGACGCCTCAGAACTTGCCTGAGAATCATCACATTTTTAAAGTTTACTTCAGTATCAAAGTAATTAAGTGATACTTTTCTGTACATCCATGGGTGCATTACAAACAGGACCCACTAACAGCTAATTCGGCATCATTTTTTTTTAATGGTGCTGGTTTGGAAAATACCAGTATATAAGTGACATTACAAGAATAATTCCCTAATGATACTAATATAGAGAAATTCACTACGCCTGCACTAATGCTGCGTGTCAGTGCTATCAGTGATTTAAAATAGGGTTTGAAATATATGACTTTTTGATGGCTGACACATATTTGTGTTTTAAAGCAGCCAATGGCTGATCCTGTGCTCGTTACCCAGAGCCACCACATTATGAGTTAGTTCAAACAACATGCTGATAATTGCAACGTGATGAACAGATTTCATTGATAGCCTAACTTCCTGAATGGAAATTAAAATCACTTGATATAATCGTTTTAAGACAACCAGGAGGTATTTGGAGAACTGGATTATAAATCACCTTGTAATCAGAGTGATCAGCTACAGCCTGGAGGGCAGCGCGTATGTGGAGAAATTAAAAAACAGATGTAAAGTTTGGGGGAAAAGTGCCATGCGTTGGTTGGAAGAACTTTCTCTTTATAGAGCCACGAGGTGTCATAGGTTTAGATTAGTTGAGAGCAAGAATGAAGAGGAGGCGGTGGTTGATGCCGCGTGACCACACAGCGTCTGCTGCTGTGTTTGTGGCTGAGCCCCGAGACGGGCCGCAGCCTCCATGACTGCAGCTCCTGCTGTCGAGTCTTTACGTCTGGACAGGATCCCGTCACACAAAACCTCGGTCTCATCTATAGAGAGCGAGAGCGAGAAATACAGCGACAGCTCAATGTAAAAGCGATTTTTTAAAAAACTGCTTGTTTCTCTAAAGTCGTATCAACCTCAGATACTGTTCGAGAGCGTCTGTTTCTGCTCGTGCGTGCGAGTCCTGTCCAAATGTTTGAGTCCTATCTTTCTACCTCGACTCGTGTTTTGGAAGAGTTCCCCCCGAAGTTCCCCTATAACTTCTCAGTCCTTTGAACTCCCGCTCCACAGCTCCTGCTAACCTTCCCCCGCATACATACATACATACATACACAGAAAGAAAGCGCGAGGAGAGGCAGCTCCACCGGCTCTCAATTAACAAGGCCGGGCTCTGTTTCAGCGGCGGTGTGGTGTGCGTGCGCGTGTGTGTGTGTGTGTGTGTGTGTGTGTGTGCGTGCGTGTGTGTGTGTGCGTGTGTGTGTGCGTGCGTGTGTGCGCGCGTGTGTGTGTGTGTGTGTGCGTGCGTGTGTGTGTGTGTGTGTGTGCGTGCGTGTGTGCGTGTGTGTGTGCGTGTGTGCGTGCGTGCGAGCGAGCGAAAACATGTGTGTGTGCGTGAGAGAAAAAGACAGAAAGAGAGAAGGAGGGATTGTTCTTTGCAAGCCAGAAGACAGAGAGATATAGCCTTCATTCCTGCTCAGATTAAAGGATTTAGAGCAAGAAGCCTTTTTACAAACGCAAAGAGAGAGAGAGAGAAAGAGGGCGAGCCTCCCCTCCTTCTCCCTCTGTTCTGGGCTGATTAAAGCACAGATAACTCTCCCTTCCAGGCTGCTGGAAGCCAACTGCACACACACACTGTGACTCATAAAAAAAACAGACATAACAATGGTTTCTCTGAGTTTCAAAGGATTTTGACCTGTTGGACAACCAACCTCCTTATGCACAACCCTCGACCTCGCTCTGCTATCACTATTTAAAGAACCCCTGCGGTGTGTGTGTGTGTGTGTGTGTGTGTGCGCGCGCGCGCCCGGTAAATTTCAGGCCATCTGCAGATGTGAGAGTAACTTAAGACTTCTTAATGCTACCTGGAATTGAGCACCAGACCCTTTTAAAAAAGGAGAAATTAGAAACACAGCAGTCAAGAAAAGGTCCGTTATCTGATGAAAAGTGGTACGCACGTAGTAGTCTTGAGTTCTGATGTGTTTTTCCTGGGGTATTTTTTATCTGTTAATACTTTTATGTAAAAGCAGTATTAGAATCATTTCTTTGGCCACATAGGGGCAGCAAAACAACCTGGAACGACAACATTAACATATTATCATCTTAGGCCGTGGCTAACGTGCTAGCAAACAGTTGCTCATTTACACATCCGGCAGTTACGGAGCAACACGATCATCCATCGGGAGTCGTGTTTGTGTCACCTGGTGAACGTCAGGCCAAATATCCTCTCTCTGGTCGCTCTGTGTTCGCTCTGCGCCAGCTCCTGAGGGAAATATCTGGCCTTCTCGCTGCTAAACGCGCCACTATGTTCCGTTGCTAACGTTCTCTGTCTTTCCGTTTGATGTCGGTATGGTAGTATAATCCTCACTACGAGCATTTGGGCCATTGTTTATGTTAAACTGCTGATTTATGCAGCTTTAGGGACCATTTTAAATGCTAGACTGTATTTTTACATGTTAGTAGGGAAACTTTAACGTCAGCTCTTGCTAAACCTTCCTGACTTCCATCACCGGTTAAAGGATTTACTCATTGATATGAATGGGGCGGACAAAAATTATAGTAAATCAACTGCACCGCAAACTGCCGCCTCCAAATATGATCCCACAGTTGAATCAGCACCTCACTGGAACAGTCTCAACAAAAGCTGAAGATTACAACCTACACGTTATATCGAAGGGGCCCTGTGTGTTCCTTTTCAAACAACTGCCCAGGATCAGCAGCGTTTACTGAAGGCGAATTTCATCCTGTTCAGAAATCAGACTCACAGTCCGCCAATAAAAGCAACACCAGCTCTGTTGCGAATTTACCGTCGCCTCGGCTTTCCGCCAAATTAATAGGAGAGTATCAACAGTGGGGTCGGATCGTTAGTCAGTCTCAAAAATGGTATCAGCATCGATAAAAATGAACGATCCCCAGCCCGAGCAGTGTTGTTTTACCGCATGTACTACTGCAGACATTGTAAAACACGTTGTCGTCATCTGTACTGCTATTTCTCAGTAGCGCAACAGTGCCGTGTTTCCCTTGAGGGAAGCTTTGCTGTGCTTCAGCTTCTTCCACAGTGTAGCTTGTAAAACTGTGAGCCTTTCAAAGCAGCTTTCCCAACACACTGCTGCCTTTATGCTCACTTCCAAACAGCTGATCACATCAATTTTTTGACTGTTCGTATCTATTTTGGGCTGTGATCCATATCCCACACCTACACGAACTGACAGAACGTCACGCAGAGTTTCAAGACATCGCATTTACATTTCTTTCCAGCTCCTTCTGGTTACAGTTTGTACCTTGTGAGTTTTGACAGAACTGAGGTGTCTTCTCCAGTTTCAAATCAAGTTGGGGGGGGGTGTTGTTAGTTTTTTCAGCTCTGTTGTTAAAGTGAGAAAGCATGCAGATGACAGCGGAGAGGAGGATCGTGCTGCGAAACATGTTCACACTTGTCTACCATTAAAACTTGTTTCACTTGGCGTTGACTTAAAACCGACACGAAATCAAGCTCACAGTCGCCATTTGCTGTCGATTAGGAGGCGGAAAACGCCTCACGGGCCGCCTTTCAAGGCCGTAGCAGAGACAGATTGAGGGTGGAGCGTGACCTCAGCTTCTCCCGTTAAACGCACTTTTCAAATGGCGAGGTGGAAACGGAGGGGAAGTGGTGTAGACAGACTGAACAACAACAACAACAACAACAACATGTTGCAGGAAACGTGACTCCGCGTGAAGCCAGACGCTCCTGACGCTCCGTCCACAGCTGGCTGGGTCTGACGGTCACCGAGTGCGGCAGAGAGGCTGTGGCGCTCCGCGGCAGCTCAGGCCCGAATGAACGGGCAACAGTAATGCTGTTCTACTTTGCTGCTGCGCGGCTATGCGTCCATACAAACCGCCGACACACACAGCATCGCTCTACTGGGTGACCAAGTCAGCCGGACATTACAGGCGATCTCGTACCTTTTTAGCTCTAGGCTGAAACATGAAAAACTACCAGCAAGATCGCCATTCAAATTTGGAATTAATATGTATTGTCCCCGGACATGAGTAGAAATGATTTAGGTGACCGCCTCGCCTTTCTTCTAGCGCCACTATCAGGCCCAAATGTTCAATGCTACGCATGAAACACAGAAATGTAACAGGAATAAGGAGTGAGCAATATGGACCAAACTAATATCGCTATAGCTATGTCAAAATGGTGATTATTATTTGTTTAGTATATACTATGACAAAATTATATACTTTTCATGATTATAATAATGATAATAATGTTTTCAGGTATCTTTTTGTAATCGCTGTTTCAAGTTCTGCCTATTCAAACAACGTAATGCTGCAAAAAACTGATTCTTCCTTCAGCTTAAACCTGCAATAACACAACACGTGTAGTACGTTGTTAATATGGCAAATGTGTTAGCACATCAAGCAGCGACTTGCTCATCCATTTTGGAGTCGTGTTTCTGGCCGCCTGATGAATGCCGGTGTAACATTCTCTCTTTGTTAGCTCGGTTTTTTGGTCTCCACCAACTCCTGGGGGGAAATATCGGGCTGCTCTTTAGCGGCCAAATGCTCCACTTTGTTCACCAGCTGGTCCCTAAACGCGTCAAGTGTCATGTGGCCAGTAGTGTGCATTGCGTTTATCAGTGCAGAACACCAAGCTGAAATATGCATAAAGATATAAAGAATTTGCTTTAGAGCTGAGAAGGTTTACAGGGTCTCTACAAGCGACCCCTTCCACATAGTCACTTGTGTGCCATTGTCTGTATGAACAATATTGATCAGTGCAGCTTTCATTATTGCATCTCTAAAAAGCCTGTAAAACGCTCCCATTATAGATGACGTCACAATTTTTGTACTCAACTTTTTGGAAATATTCTTATTCATGCTCCGCAGGGAATTAACCCTTTCACTTTCCTCTGGTACCACTGACAGGACAAACTTTAGTTCTTTCTAAAAGGCCAATCGCGAGATCCTCAGCATGTGGTTCGTCGCCGCCCAACACGTTCATATTGCTGGGTTCATATCGTGAACACTGCGGCTTCTAGGGGACACTAGCTGGGCTTCAGACTTTCCGTTTTGTTTTCCCAATAAATAAAAACCATGTCGTTTCTCACATGCTGGGCTATTAAAGTAAAGCCAACGGATGATTAACTGAACCGTTGCTGAGCTCAAGCGGAGGTGAAGAGAAACAGTGCAGCGATGCTCCACTAACATTATATGGGAGACTCATGAGCCCGCCGGTGTTTCATCTTACAAGCTGTACATAATAAACTGCAGCGTCTACCTCAAGGCTAACACGCACCTTATGCGGCGTGCGTGTGAAGAAGAAAGTGGATGTACACAAAGCGAGAAGAGACGGTAACGAAGACGCCGACAAAGAGGTAAAGAACAACTTGCATACCAATGTGTATTTATGAGCTGGTGAGATAAAAAGGAGAAGAAATGAGGAGTCGGTGAAAGAGGCAGATCATGCGGTCTCTAAGTTTCTGTATCAACAGTAGTGAGGGGTGCATTCTGGGACACGCCAGGAACTAAGCCCTGATGGAAACTAGCCTGGAAAGACCACCTTTATACTTTCTCACCACAGCTACAGACAAGACAGACTTTATTAAGTAATATTTGTGACATTAACATGGAATCAAATGACTCCGGAATGTGAAAAGATTGGTATTATTGCCGATGGCACTGAGAATCAACACCTCAGTCTGCAGCTCTGAGCAGCTTCAAGCGCCGTGATGTGATTTGATTTGTCCATATGGTTGAACTCCAACAGCCTTCATTCACATTTCAGTCTCACACATCTATAGTTTCCCTGCTGTTGTGTACATTAGCCTCGCGTTGTTTTACCGTTAACATTTCTACTACCTATGTAGTTTGTCAATAAACTGTAAAGCGCTCTGAATTGCACGGACCAGCATGAATGGTGCTATACAAAAAGCGTTTAATTAAATCAATTCAAAACTGGGGGAAGCCAATCCCAGCAAACTTGCCCACACAAGCGGATTGGACGCCACCTGCAAAGAGTAAACGAGTTGCTGGTGAATTAAATTAAACATCTAGCAGCCGAAGACCATTTCTTACCATCAAATGTTTTGCCAATTCAGCGTCCGTGTTGCTCTGTTTCTGCTGCACGAGTAAGCGACGATGCCCAAGTGCCGGCAAAGGTGTTAGCTATAAGGACAGTCTGCCCGCCAAAGGTTAAAACCCTTAAACCTAAAGCAGCTTTAAAACCATTTCTTTTAACGTGAAGATTGTCAAAAGATTGTCTTAAAAGAGTAAGTGGGCACATATGTTGAGGCCTGCCAGAGGAACCTGAACAACACACACACACACACACACACACACACACCACAGCTAAAGCATTAAAACGAACAACGAGGACTCATCAGCAAAGAACGACTGCCTCCAAGTGTTTTGCAACAAGCCTGATGGAACTCACCGGTTGCTTGACGTACTGTACAGAAACACAAAGTGTTATATGTTATTAACCGTAAAAGCTCTTGTGTATTAAAAAGGAAGGAAAAGTGCAAAAAGCCTCTTGAACAGGTCAATATAGCACGTCATTGTCAGTGTGACGTTAAATGGCTCCCCATGTGATACAGGTTTCATGACGGACAACCCTAAGAGGCAACTCAACAGCACGAGAGCGTCTCCCAAATACTCAAATAAACACAGATATTAGGCCTAATCTCACCATTTCAAAACCTGCCACATTTGTTTTTATCCCCAGTACATCTACTTTCATTTGTTTTCCCATGAGAGATTAGTGTTTTTGGCAGGATTCTTTCCTTTTGTCCAGTGCTCTTTCCTCATGCTAAAACATTGACTTAATCATTAGCAACACAATACATGGATAAATCATTACATACTTTGGCTGCACCACGGCCCTAATCTAGTATGTCTATTTAAAACCCTTTTCAGAGGTCAGACACTCGACTACATGCTGGCCAGTTTAGAAACTGACACCTCACTGCTAAAGAAGTGGTGGTTCCTATAAGATAAGAATGAACACAACTAGTTTACTTTTGTTATTTTGGTGCTTTGTGAACTTTTGGTTGATGTTCAACCGAGATCAAAACTGTATTCCATCTTATCGAAACTAATTTCCATAGCTGAACTGAACTGAAATGAAATGAAACGATAGCAGCTCCCTGGTACTAACGCAGAAATAAACCCAGGTATGATAGAACACACAAACACACACACACACACCTTTGTACTGAGGAAAACCAGCAAGGCTTTGATATCTACATAATAGGACGGGTGTGTTGTTTGTTAAAACTATTGGGGTCAATGGGGAGTTGGATGAGCAATAGGAACTGAAGGTAGAAAGGCAAACGCACCACACACACACACACACACACACACACACACACGAAAGGTGTGACCCTGGTTTAGAGCTGAGGAAATTGAGAGGATTACTGGGTATTAAAAGTTACACACTTTCACTCTCCCTCTCTCTCACACACACACACACCTGTACAGTCAGTTGGAGCATGCACAAACACATCGACAGGTACGCACAGGCGTGCACACACACACACACACACAAAGAATGAGTGCGCCTGACCCAGTTCATTATATGGGAGTGTTAGCAGGGAAATCCGCATTATTAATATGCAGTGTGAATTTAGAGGCTATTACCAGCTAAACGGTACTCTGCCACGCTGTGCGTGCGTGCGTGCGTGCGTGTGCATGTGTGTGTAAAGTCATTTTCCTTGCCTTGCAACAAAGTGCTGCAGCTAAAACAGGCCAGAGAAAGAGTGTGTGTTTTAAATTTTACAAAACTTTCATCAGCCTCTTAGCGAAAAACACGCAAACAAAATGCTAAAGCAGCCTTTAGGCCTGTGTAAGAGCGTGTACGTGTTGCTGTATGAGTGTGTGTGTGCGCGCGTGTGTGTGTGTGTGTGTGTGTACACACATCAGTGTTGTTTCGGTGTGTAAGGCAGCAATAGTAGTTGTGGTGGTATCAGCCAGTGACAGCCAGCTGCTGCAGAGCGATAGAGAGACCTTTGGTTCTCTCTCTCTCTCGCTCGCCGAGGATGTGTGGGTGTGGGTGTGTGTGTTTGTTAATACTGAATGTGTGCACTATATAAACAGCTAGGAGGGAAACTATTACACTGACGCAGAACAACAGCGAGAACATTCCTCGTCTACAGGCAAACACACACACACACACACACACACACACACACACACACACACACACGGATACAAAACTCGTCACTCCAGTCAGTCACTCATTCGAGGAAAACTGTGTCACTTCCTAACCAGTGACGTGTGTGTGTGTTGGAAATTTTCTAACCTAAATAAAGTTTTACTAACTAGTAAAATGATTTTTAAAAAGGTATGGGTCTTTGCTTTTCCAAACATTTACAGATCCCCTGCACACTTGTTTAACTCTGCTTTAAACATTTTTGGACTTGCAAATATTGTTGATTTCAACCGTTAAACTGCTGAACACGCTTCCCTGAACAGTTCTTGTTCTCCGTGTACGTGCACTGGAGGGCAGACGACGCCACATTTACGTCCGTTCAGACGGTCACCGTGTCAGATTAGGCAATTAGAAAGTCCTAATCTCCTGCCGCGGCTCGGTCGAGAGACATACAGGCTACAGACGGCACGTTGGTCCCCGACCAATCACAGCATGCCGTCTCTCATCTTCTGGGAACAAGAACGTAAACAAACAGTGGCGTCTGAGGTGGCGTGCGTGATACCGGCTAAACGGCTGTGCCCTTCCCTCTTATTCCCAGTTCCGCCTCTCAGCACCAGCACCATCGTTCCTCTTTCTCTTCAACGTGTTTACAGTGGGAAGAGCGCTTCTGTGCTCCCATTGGTCAAGGTCACCGAACACGTCGCGGAGGAGGGCAAAAGAACTTCGGACATGCTCGTCTCTTTTGTGGTCCACCACAGTTCACCACGCGGGATAAAACCATCTATCGTTGCGCCCGACGGCCACTTTGGCCGGGTCGGGCTCTCATTGGGCTGATGTCCTGTAGTCCCACTCGGCACAAATTGCATACTGGAACTGCGACTGGTTCCAAACAAGTTGTGATGTCACAAAATCCCCTCATATGTCCAGGTGTTAAACAGCAGATAAATGTGAAGACAAAACGCTGCACATCCATCATTCGGCACAGTGAAGCTCCGAGCGGAGGAACAAGAAGCAACATACAGTGCTATATTTCGAGCGGCGTGGCGGGGGACTTTAAACCGCAACAACACGGCAACTACAGTCCAGTGTCACCTTAACTCATTACAAGGATGTAAACATGCTCAACACCAACTCTGGTAGGGACATTTTTCTGTCGGACAGCCAAAATAAACAGTTCACCAGGAGAAATCCAGCTGGGGAAAATCCGGTTTCTCTAATCCCCCACCCCGATTACAATAACTAGGTTTCTCGTTTACATGGCATTTAAAAGCCCACTGGAGAAAGCCAACTGTAACCCAGTTACTTGTGCATGTAAACGCACTGCGTAAATAGTAAAATGGCTAATATCTGAAAGTGCGGACAGGAACTGAGGAGTGAAACTAAACTCTAAACCTCCGGGAGGCATTTACAAGCTACGCGAGTACTGAGAGCTTTCCATCAAGTCACGGCCACACGTGCGGTGAGCCATCTTGGTTTTGGCCCGCAGGGCACAGGTTGCCCCCGAGCATGACCACAACCACTGCAGGGTCAGCGCCGTCACCCCCCCCCCCCTGTGGGGCCGAAGTGGAGTCGAGCTACACCTGGCCCACGAAAGAACAGGTTAGATGACATGTGGGGTCTGTTTCAGCTAAACGTGAGACCTGCTGGGGGGGGGTTAGAGCAGCCGAAGCCACGCGGCATCATTACGTCTCCACAAAGTGAAGCTCTGCAGTTATTAGACTCTCCAGGTACTTATGAAAGAGCTGCTGTAGTGTGATAATATGAGAGAAGACTGCGATTATGGAGAGGCTGGTCACAGGCACTGCAGGTAGCACTTTTCTATATTATAGCCATGAGAGAGAGAGTGTGTGTGTGTGTGTGTGTGTGTGTGAGAGAGTGTGAGAGTGTGTTTCATCCAGCCGGTGCCAGCTGAGCTATCTGACGGGGCAGATTGTGATTTTTAGCTGAGCAGCGCTAATCTCCTGTTACAATATGAAGCGCTGATTACACCACTGCACACCGTGGGAGCGAGAGAGACCGCGCGAGTGTGCGTGTGCGCGCGCGCGCGTGTGCGTGACGGGGAATATAAGAGGGCAGATAAGACGACAAGGTGAGGATGGCAGATATGGAATTAAGTTTAGAAGAAGAAGTGCGAGTGTTATAGCGGTGAGATGAGGATTTATCCTGGGTCATCGCTCTCACACACACAAAGCCAACAGCGCAGCATGTGCAGCAGGGATGGTATGACTAGGACGTTCATCTGTACTGTGCTGTTATGCTTGGCCTTTGTGTGTGTGTGTGTGTGTGCGCGCTGGTGTGGAGATAACGACGCTAGAATAGTGAGTTGGAGGAAGCACAGAGGCCTGCACAGGAACCGTGGAAACGAACCGGTGACACTGACACACAGGGGAAACAGTTGTTGACTCTCGCTGCCGTTGAAGAATGAACATTTTCGTGCCAAGGCGGACCTGCAGTCGCTCCTGAAATTCTGGAGAAGAAGTGACGACGATATTGACGATCACGGCAACATTCATTTCCTGGCCACGAAGCTGCATGGTGGTTCTTCCGCCATTTGTTGACTGGCACCCCCCCCCCCCCCCCCCCCCCCCCACCGCCCGCACAAACAACCCCAAAATCACACACAACGGCACGGGAAAAACGGCC
>CM022484.1:6437215-6456361 GCA_011952105.1 Coreoperca whiteheadi
CTTGTTTTTCCTCTTGTCTCAGAGGTGTAAAAGAGAAAGAGAGAGAGAGAGAGAGAGAGAGAGAGAGAGAGAGAGAGAGAGAGAGAGAGAGATGCAATAATGAAAAAACGTGGCCGTCCTGTGGGTGGAAACACCACAGGCGAAGACGGAAAGACTCAGTACAACATCAGTGCAGAGGAGGACATCCGACTGAACTCAGCAGAGGACGGGCAATGACTGCAGAAAGCCTTCAATACTCAAGATAACGATTTTGTACACAAAATATTCATTTACTAATCTGTTTGTGACATGTCTTTTGATCATGATTTAACCAGGGAGTCCTTCTCTCAGACCTTTGGTAACTTAATTTCTGGCCAGCTTGGGGGCAGCAGAAACCGGCTGTGAACTCAACATTGACATATCATTGGCATCGTCACGCCAATATGCTCCTATAGCTCTGCTTCTGGTCTCCAGCAGGGGGGGAAATCTCTGGCTCTTTAGCTGCTAAGCGCTCCACCGCGTTCCCCAAGCTGCTCTCGGACGGCGTCGGTCTGCCGTTTGCTGCTGGGCGGGTATGCTAGCGGACGGCGGGTCTATCGGAGCCTTTTTCTCCGAAAACCGCTGCGTGCTGCGTCCGAAAAACAACGTTAGGAGAGGGGTGACGCGAACCTTAACATTAAACTTGCAGGCCGGAAAACCAAAACAATGAGCTGAGAGAAGATCTAAAACCCGGCAGAGCTTGAGGCAGCTTTAATGCAACAGGGATTATGCCGTTTACCTTCGTTAAGTCAACGGAAACTAAACTCCAAATACAAATGGATTAGTGTGCGAGTTAACATTTGAGTTGAGTTAATGCCCCTCTGATTGTTTTATTAAATAATCTTTAGTTGATAGAACATTATTAAGATTATTAGTCAAATCCACATATCTTTCTTTGGAAAAAAAATAAATCAATAAACCCATTTTTTGTACAGCGCTGAGATGTAAACACCTGGCAGCACAGTGATTAAACCCCTCCATAAAATTCAGTTTAAACATAAACGTGATCAAAATGTGAACATAAATGAGCTCAAAATCTTTACTCTTGCAACAAAGTCCTTTGTTTATTTCCTCACATTTAACCCTGGTTTTTAGTGAGTTGCCACAGTGACTAAGAAAAAAAAAAGAAAAAAAAGAAAAAGGAAGCAGAGAGAAGCATCTCTTTAATAAGCAGAAGCCAAAGTTGCATTATTGAGAAGATTTCACTTGGAATATGAAGTGAGATAGACACAAAGCGCCGCGGGGTCTTTTAATATAAAGTTTCTCCTTCATTTCTCCTCTACTACTTGGCAAGCGATAACAGCTGGATATTAGTTTCCTGCTGAGGATTTCATATATCATATCATTACTGCACTTTGTTATCCGACTATTATCTTCAATATGGACTATTACATAATATCTCACGCAGGAACAAACTCTAGAGTGAGCGACTTTCCCATTTCTCTCTTTATCCCTCCCTGTGCCGCAGTTCATCACAGTCTGAATATCATACTTCTTGAAAGTCGAGAGCATTTCCTGGGGTCGATGCAGCGGAGACGGTCACCGTGAGCTCGGCGTTTGTGGTTTTAAATGAATTCTAATGACCCTGGTCATCCCTTAAAACAGAGTACTCCGCTGATTATTTTTGCTTTAAAATAAAGCACGTTTCTTTGAGCTGCACGCCATACTTGGATTGGACTGAATGGGCAACTACGGAACTACTTCTTCTGAACAAACCAATGGCACAAAACCTCCTTCATTTTGCCATTTAAAATGATTTTAAGGATTTACTTTTCACAAGCTTAAGACGTTTGCTGAAATACAAGGAATCTTCTCAAAAAGATTTATTAGATAACAAAAAGCTGTCAATACTTGCCTGTTTGGGGGGTTTTATTGTCTGTGAAACCACTAAATATAAACTAGGAAGATCAAAGGTCGAACTGGAAGTTCACAAACTGCTTTCGCTGCTAATGATGTTTTCGACAACAGTTTACAGATTTTAAGAAATTTCCCAAAAGAAACAAGCTAAAGATTAAAAAGCCCTCTGAGTGCATATATCTCCGCCAAGCCTGCACATGACTCATTTTCTGTCATCAAAGCAACATATATAGTTGTTGTTTTTTTTTTAATTCAAGTAAGAGCAGTAGTTCATGAGAAAACAGCGAAACGTGTTCAGAATTGCCCTAGTTTGCCAAGCAGTCCTGGACGTCCACCAGAAATGAATCCCTTTTGCTTTGGACAATAGGTCTATCTTCCCATTCCAGACATCATTGACATTTTTCCTGTTTTTGAGATAACCTGCTAACTAACCCTTACCCCAACAACGAGACAATAAGGGGAGCGCTGGAAGAGATTTCGTGCAACTCAAGCCTCTTTTTCGGGGGTGCTTTATTAAAGGAAATCTTTTTAAAGACTAACATCAACAGCAGCCATCTTCTTCACTGCCGTATGCCGTTTTCGTTCCCATCATTCCTGCTGCCATCACTTCCATTCTCAACATTTCTGATAACAAACCAGGACCTTTTATTTGTGCACTTCAGTGGTCCGAAGCTGCCGTCAGTCCTCCCAGCTTCACCGTTATCTGTCGGTTTACTTGTTTTTCCTCTTGTCTCCCCCTCTGCTCGCTCCTTTCACTGCCTTTATCTCTCGGATATAGTAAGCCCAGGTTTCCATCCAACTGGCTCAACAAATTCAACACAAAAAACCATAGAAATTCTGTAGAAAACTAAATGTCAGTTTGGCGCACGGTTTTTATTGTTGTAGAGAGACGACTACAGTGACGCTGACATGTGAAAACTGATAATATGCTGCTGTTTTGTTACTTTTTTTTTTTTTTTTTTTTAAATATACTTTATTTTGGGCAGTGTAAAAGAAAAACAAGATGGCAACGTCAAGGGCATGGACATTACAATCAACCGTGCCCTTCACGATCCCATCCCGCCCTTCCTTGTGGGAAGAATAACTGGAGTAACACGTACAAAATTATAATGGTAACAGCCTGCAAATCAAAACTAATACCAGGAGTGTATAGGCGTTACAGTGTAATACTGTTACAGACGTGATATTCCAAGTATGAGCGAGACAGCTACAGATAAGGTACTAAATAAAATAAAGTGAGTAAATCAATCAAATATTAAGTAAAAGAGGTATTTAATTACCTACATCAGTAATAATGATCTATACATATTAGAAATGAGGACACAGAAAGGGGAAAAAAGGGAGCGAGAGGGAGGGGGTTGGTAAATGATATCACAGCATCTCGAGAACCAACTCTAACCGATGTGTGCGTGCGACGTCCTGTTAAGCTACCGGCCTGTCCCAAACCAACAGCTGGAGTCAGCGTGGCACACGCAACCTCCACAGGTAAAGGCGGGGCGATGCATGAGTCTACACCGGGGGAGCACGCCTTCCCTACCGCGATTTCACACAAAGATGCTGCATGCACAAACACACAAAAAAACAAAAAAAAAAACACCCTGACGGACACAAAGTTCACCAACACTCTCAGGTTTGTGAGTCATTTTGCCGCACACCGCTCGCAAATGTATAAAATCTATGTCGTGTAGCCACTTTGTAATTATTACAACACTAGGGCTATAAATAACACATTGTGTATCGACTGTGTGTGTGTGTGTGTGTGTGTGTGTGTGTGTTGACTAACCCACTGGGGAAAGAGAGAGAGTAGAACTGGTCATTTTCTCAGGCCTGTATCTGATCTATCGTCTTGAGAGGTGGAACAGGAGTTGTTTCTCTCTCTCTCACACACACACACACACACACACACACACAGAGCAGAAAGTCAAAATCCAATTATGGAAGTAGCTGGAGGAAAAAGGTTACTCCTCTCTCTCTCTCTCTCTCTCTCGCTCATTGGTTGCAAATCCTACTTTTCGCTCTCATTTCCCCCCCATCTATCTTCCACGCTCTTCCTCTCTCTCTTGTTTTTGTCTATCTCTGCCTCCAAACACACAGTGCGTCTCCACCGGCCGCCCATTTTGTATGTCCTTCTTCTTCTCCTCCTCCTCCTCCTCCTCTCCGCCTTCACCATCAAGATAGCGAGAGACACATGAGAGTCTCTGAAGCCGGTGAGAAGTTCATTAGGAGAGCAACAAGACAAGATTCGCATCAACACTGGTGCTGATGCGATACCGCAGTTTCCGTTCAGTTACCCGAGAATCCTACTTTCTCAAATGTTAAAGCGTTGTTCAAACAAAAGCAGTTTGTACAAGACCTTTGCCTAAGTAAAATGGTCCGGAAGTTTCATTTAAATTTAGGGAACTGTCTTATCTTATTTGATGCCAACTTTTGTTCCGCGACAGTTTTTGCTACGTTTTGCACGTTTCGGTTGGGACAAAAAACTAAAACATTCTGAGGTTAACACACAATTTGTTCCAGTGAATCCTGAATTAACCCCCCCCCCCCACCACCACTACTGAAGCAGAAAAATTGTGAAGCTCACCTAACTGGAAAAAATACTGAAATTATGATTTGAGAATATGTATCCACATATTTGTGTTCAGGAGATAAATCGACTCACAAGTAAGATTACTAATTAGTTTTTTGCTGATCTTTATAGCTTTTGTCACAAAGACAAGCAGCGAAGCCTTACATTTCAGAACCTGGAACAAGCAACCGTTTCACATTTTCTCTTGAAAAACGACTGAAAAGATCCATCGATTGTCAAAATAGCTCGGCGATTCTTTTTCTTTCGATCGACTCGTTAACGAATCGACTAATCGTTGCAGCTCTGCTTCCACGCACTGCTTCTCGGACGCTCCGGCGTCGCATGACAGAAGTCATCTCCGGGCACTTTTCATGTGAAGCAGGTTTAGACCGTGATTCTTTATAATAACATTACAGTTCAAATATGTCATTTCCCCCCCCGACGCTGGAATTTCAGAAAAAGTGGCAGCCCTAGTGGATACCCAGCCGCTGATGTATAAATATGTATAATAAAACCTACGAAGAATAAAAACCCCATGCATAATCTGATTGCAACAGAAATGCAAACTCTGGATGGGATGGTGAATGGAGAGATGAGGGCAAGTGTAAACTGTGCAGAGAAAGCTGCTGGTGAAAATTATCCGCAGTTATTCTTATATCAAGGCTCAGAGGTGGGACCGGGTTTTATTGACAGAAATCAAATAACCACACACGAAGAAATTCCACAGTAAATTTCCAATCAAACTGGATCATCCATCATGTCAACAGCACCCCGATAGGTGTTCTTATTTAATTTACTTTCCATCGCCTCCCTCTCCTTCACCCTCCACTTACCCTTTCTCACCCTGAAACCTTATCTTTCCTCCTCATATACTCTCCGTTTCTTCACCGCCTCCTCTCCTTTTCACCCTGTCCAACTTTCATACTTGTTCACTCTGGGTTTAATTTCGGCTCGTCTCCTACCTGTCCTTGCCCTTTCTTTCCATCTCGCCCTTTTCACTATCCCTCGCCATCTTTCCCGCCTCGGTTTCTGAATCTCATTCCTCCGCCGCCGCCTCCTCCCTTAATTCCTCTCTCAGGTTACCTTCGTAGGAAAGCAGGCGAGGCTCGGAGATGGGAATGGGGGATAAGGAGGTGATGGACAAGATGGAAAGATGAGACTGCTTTGGGGGGGGGCTTTGATATGAGCTATCTACTCCTTATGAGGTGCCACACTGGACACAGTTCAAACTGTACTGGGCTCATACAGATTTTATCTGTAACAGTCATCATATACTGTCTCAGAGGCTTTAATATTCAAATTAAAGCCCACACGAGGCTTTCAAATGCTGTCACAATCGCTACCGCTTTTAGAAACCCCTGAAACATTTCGACATATAATTAAAGCTCAAGTCAAAAAAAAAAACGTTTAAACCAAAAGGTTCCATTTTATGTTACACACCAACTACTTCTTTTGGGGCGCAAGTTTATTTGATTTGCGGCTTCTTACTTATCAGATGGCTTTAAAAGGAAGGGCATACAGTGGTGCGAGCCCCCCGAATCGCTTATTCATCAATAGGGTGAATTACCCTTAAAGATCCATCCCCCCCCCCAAAAAAAAGTTGTCCATACGTATCTGAAGAAAAACCCTGACCTTTTCTGAAAATAATGAATATACTTGAAGGAATGCAGACGGCGCGTTTATCTTCGCAGTGAACCGGTCCATCTTAAGCCCGGTGTACAGAGCTGCGACAGAGCACGCTCGTGCTTTCCCTCGGCGTCCGCTGGCATGACAACCCCGTCTCCTGGAAACTTCGCTCGTACTCTAATTTGTTTTCCCAATTACACTGTGATGGGAAACGTAATTGCTGCCTAATTATGTTCACAGGCTATGTTTTTCGGGGGGGGCGGGGGGGCTACATTAGGCAAAGTTCAGACACCGCTGCTTTGTGTTGATTAAACACTGACGCATTTGTTTCACAGGAAAAACAGGTTGTAGATTTAAAAAAAAAAAATGTTTTAAAGTCCAAAGTGCTTGTTATCTATAAATGTATCGTTGTGGCGTTGGTGCCGAAAGTCTGGTATCTTATGACCGCTGGCACCGAAAACAATATCCACCTTTATTCATACACAGGTCAGACATGTTCGAACAAGCGGCAGAAAGCTCGCGCCCTCAGCGTGGTGGTTACTCACAGAGAGCTGCTGGTAAACAAGCCACACAAGCGGCTCAAGTTCAACAGAGCAGCCACCATTTGTCTCCATTAGCAGCCAGAGAAGCGTGACGGCGCTCGTTTCCTGCCGTGTCGACTGCCAACAACTTCCTCTTTCTCCGCTCCAGCGTGGGAATCTCTCTCGGGAGGTCACGACCTCCGGAGGAGGGAAACCGCCTCTCGGCGCCTGCGACAACTCCGCTTTCATGGGCCTGGCATGTCATGAAGGCTTCTTAATGTCCGTACCGTGGCCTTTTAAGAGATCGTTCCCACTTGAAAGTGAACTTGCACAGTCATGCGCTTGCTTTTAAATCAGCAATCGCGGGATCAAAAGACTAAGTCACGTCTTAAACGCTCGCTACATCTGTGAACATTATAAATACCAAGAGAACTGCATCGGATTCTGTCTTTACTCCCTCTAACGATTCCCACCGAGAAAAGCTCACCTTTGCTTTTTAGAAGCTGCAATTACATGGTCTATTATCCCACAAATAATCACTCTAAAGAGCTCAATCGCAATAAAAAATGTCCCGCAAAAGCCAACGTTGTTAATGAACTGGCGTATTCTGAAAGAGAGCGCTTAAAACGTTCACTACTCTTCAGAAGAGCATTCCCAGTGTTTGCACTAGTACGCACCCCCATGTTGTGTGTTAGTTGTATTTCCGCAGTAGTTTCCAGGAGATTATAAATCATCACAGGTGACTCACCGTGTCCCGTTTAAAGACCACAGGTGAAATAGTTTCTCCAGTAGAACTCGTAATAACACACAGATACAAACTCTCTCTCTTTTATTATTTTAGTTTGTTTTTTTTTTTTAAAGGCTTATGTAACTGAAGTCCGTCCGCTTTGATTGTGTTTTGGTCTCCAAACTTTACTTAAAGAATCATCTTGACCTTGATGAGACTTTTTGGGTAAAGGAAGACTGAATTAAAAGCGCGGGCCAGTTACGTTCCAGAGAACATCAACATTGTTGAGCTTCATGTTGTTTTTAACTTGACGGTTTGTCCCGGTTCCTCGCTCTGTGTTACCTTTTATAGCCCATGACTACCTGATAACATAGAGAGAAACACTTTGAATCTCTCTGAGGATTCAGACACTGATTCTTTTCCTGTCTCGCCTGCACATCACCCAAAAAGACTAAATGTGGTGCAAACAAAGCCCGAACGAGAAAGCGGAGACGTGGAAGGTCATGAAATTTAAACTAAAAGCCTTTTGGATCTTAGTTGGACTTCATCTCCTGTTTCTCTATATAATCTGTACAAATAAGGTTTCAAAACATTGTTTAAAGTTGCACTAATCAATATTTCTATATCAATAACGGGTCCAATGACTATGTGTAAGATGAAAGGAGTCACTCACAGTAAGAAAAGCACAGATAATTATCCCTCTGCAGTTCTCTACGGCGCTTTATAGCTTCTTTCAGCTCATTGTTTTGGTTTTCAGGCCCACAACCTTACTGTTTTAGGTTCAGGGCCTTTTCACAGCTGAAAGTCTGAACCGAGGTTCGCGTGTTTGTTACATTTGATCCGATTAGTTTTGGTTTCACATTGCAATTACGAAAGCGCACTAAAGAACTACACGACATACCTACGTCTCGTCGTCGTCACCTACGTGACCTGGGTCTCCCTATACTTGCTATTGATTGGTTGATTGTTTTGTTGCGTTATAGTTTTCTTTTTCCGGTTCTGAAGATAGCCTGTCATTGGTCTGAAAGTCCGAAAACCATCCAAAAACTGTGCTCACACTAGAAACGAACCGAGCCATGGTTCAATTTGATCCAGACCGATCACCGACCAGCTCTTTTTGTCGGACCAAGGTTCCGCTTTTTGTTCCGGGGGAGGTTTCGCACCTGTAATTTTGGTTCACATGGACCTGAAAAGTCTGACGGGCCGGACCAAACGAGGTAGGTGCTAAAGGGCCCTCAGTCTCATCAGCGTTGTTTCCAGCAGCAGGCAGCTGTTTCGGCGAAAAAGCGCTAAAAAGCGACCACACTACCCGCCAAACACGCAAAGCTAGCGACTATCTTGCTAAACCAAGCTAATTCTTTTTCTCAGGAGGTGGTGGCGACCAAACTGGAACTAATATTGGACTTTGGTTCATCAGGTGGCCGGAAACACGTCTTCAAATGAAAGCTAATGTTGCTCTTTGTCTTCTGGTTGTGTAAATAGGTAGCTGATGGCTAACGGGTTCGCCATATTAACTTAGTAAGGTGCTAATATGTTGCGTTTTCCGTTTAGATGAAACTAATGATGACTACGAGGAGACTGGGTCAAAGGAAATACTAACAGAATATGGCAATGTGATACAAAAACAACAACAACAACAAGCATTTCGCGCCGTGTCAATCTACAATAAACAGAAGAGTATGATAAGTTTTTAATCACAGCAGTAGGATGTGTAATTACACTAGAACAGAAGACGCTGATGCACTGAAAGATGAGCTGTGAAAATGATTTGAAAAAAAATTTGTTTACAGATCTGAGTGAAAACGCGATAATTGAGAAAACAAATATGCATTTAAAGAGCAAACAGCACATTTCCATATCTATTACTTCTCCTTAATGAGAAAAATAGCTAGTTTTATTGATAGCAGAGTATAAATGTTCCTGTTTTCGTGGACCGACGTCGATTAGATCTTTGCTTTGTCTGGCTTCCATTAAACTTGCTCTGTAGGGCTCCATCTCATTTGACTTGATGGGCGAGCTTGTTGAATTAAAAACGATAATCCTCCCCCACGGACTTGTTCTCCCCCAAACACGCAACATGCGTCTCTGCACTGTTGAACTTCAAAATAACTTAAAAAAAAGGAAGCTGGTATCCGTTCTCCTTCTGGATGGCAGAGAGATTGAGGTTATGAACTGTCGAGGAGAGAAATCGAATGTTTGTGTGGGTCGTAGTTAAGTTTGTTAAAAGGGAGTTTTAAAGAGTGGAAACAATGTCTGAGGGGCCAAAGGTTACAGTTTGCTTCACAGAGCCTGTCTGGGAGCCAGCGGGGGGGGGTTCTTTTCCTTTCTTTTCTCTTCACTAAACCGCCGTATGACACATTTGACATCAGGAATGTCTCTGTTGCGAGTGTTTTGTCTCTTTGTCTTTTGTTACTTTCTCCCCGTCCATCAGTTCGCTGTGACCAAAGACAGAGAGTTCGGCGTGCGAGACTGAGCTCCACGGGGATTCAGGGCAGGAATCGTCTGGAAATCACGATGACAAAATGACAGCTAGAGCTGACAAACCGAGCCGACACACACTCAAACAGACACACACACACACACACACACACACACACACACACACACACACACACAGTCTGTTCTACTGATACGGCTGCCATTTCTTATCACTTAAGTCGTCTGACAGCCGGGGAGGAAGAGACAGATGGAAAGAGAGACGGAGCGCAATAAATACCTAAGAGGAAGAAGAGACAGTAACCGACAGAGAAAAGGCAAGATTGATAGAAGACTGACAGATGGACAAATGTTGGGAAAAAGAGACATGAGAGGGAAGTGGGAGATGGAGCGTTCACCTTCCGCACGCTCGCTTCTTTCCCCGCACGTTCTTCATCTCCCATCAGCCCGGATACATGGGGCCAGGCGCTGCCTTTCGCTGACGAGAATAAAGTTTTAATCTCCCAAATTTTTTTTTTTATCTCTATCAGTGCTCTATAAAATGTCAGAAAACACTGGGCGGCGCACATCGAGTTGGAAATGTTTCAACTGGAGCCAAAAAGTCACGTTTATCCCAAAACGTTATGCCTTGATGAACACGCAGAGAGACGGCGGCGGGGGGGGTTGGCGAGGACAGAAACGGAAGGAAAAATGACAGAAGAAACTGGTCTGAGTGTGTGACGCTATCTAGCTACAGCTAACGTCAGTACAGTTGGTGTATTGGCTAATTGCAGTGAATAAACACTGACTATAAACATAAATAGTCGCGCAAACTTTGAGCATTATCACTGGTGGGGCTAAACGTAGAACTTAGTCAAGTAAGTCAATACAATTTAATTACTAGATTAGGAGATGTCTAATGTGCAAACCTGACATTTGGCCAGTTGGTAGCGCTAAAGGGAAGCTAACTGTTAGTCGGGTTCATCCTCTGGGGCGTATGAATCTGCACAGTATATTTCATGGGAATTTGCCCATTAAATTTGGAAATTTACTGTGTACAAACAGAAAATCTGGCAGGATGCTGGTTGGGGCCAGCAAAACCAGTGGAACTCATAAATCTCCGTATTAAAAATGTACGGCAATCCGCTCAGATATCTTGCTCCCTATCCAAACACTATGTACAAACATAAAGATGCAGCAGGGGGCAGGATGCCAGTCACTATCAGTTTCATGGGCCTAAAAGAAATAAATTAAATGGGATCCACCCCCACCGAAGCTTCGTTTTCAAAGCAGATGCAAGAAAGAAGGACAGAAAGGGGAACGAAGGGACACAACACGGGAATGTCAATTAATCTTGCCAGCTTGGGCGTCACTGTGGTATCGTATCTTATAATTTCAGAATCACTGGATATTGCAAGCTAACGATATTGCATTAAATACGTACTAAACACGCCCAAAAGTTACAGATTCAGGAAAAAGGCAACAGACTTCTTGGTATCCTTCCGCCACACTAGGCTATCATTTCAGTCTCTCCGCTACATATTTGTGCGTTTATGTTGAGCACTGGCTAGGTGACTGTGGAGAGGGAGTGTAGTCCCGCACTGATCACTGACAGATCCATTCATCAAGACGGAGTTTTAGCACTGGAATCAGCAGGGGGCTAATTACTCCCCAGTGCTTCCTCATACACTCAGCTAATGTTTCCACACACACACAGAAAACACTTTAGGAAGCTTTTCGTTAAACTCTTAAAGATCCACGAAGTGCTGCTAATAGCCTCAGACTTCCACAGTGTGTTTTGTGGGATGGTTCTTTACAAGGATTGTTGTGTTGGCAACTTCTGGTGCCACCGCAACACTACCAAGTGTCAGTTATCGCACCTACAGCAACCAGAGCCATGGCCGGCTAACAAGTGCAAATTCCCCCAAGGCAGCCCCGCGCAATGTTTGAGCACCAAAACACTTCTCCAAGGTGTATCTTATTATTACATATTTTCATATGATTGTTAACCTATATTGATTGTCTGAGGTGGTCACGCCCATTTTGCACCCCTGTATGCTATCGCTAATTACCACACAAGCTATGTTTGCGCGTTAAACCCTTTGGCCCATTGCACATTTTCATTGGTCTGATGACGCCTTGCCCTGGTCGGGGTTAATAAAACATCTGTGACCATATTTTTACAGGTTGGGTGTGCAGTCTCTACCACAGCCATGTGTTTGTTTTTTTTATGATTACCAATAAAAATAAAAATCGGACTTTTTTTTTTTAAAGTTATGAACTGTAATTTAACTGTATTTTCTGTAAGTTTAACCACCATACACCGTGATCTTAAGTTGTTTCAAAACTGTTCCTTCAAGGCACAAAATATAATTCTGGTTAGGAAACACTTTTAATCCCTTTATTTTATATCAAATTGTCTTAGTTGTTTTGCCAAAAAAACGAGAAATTTAAAGATCAACATGTAAGAATTATCTTTAAAAAATGTGTGTAATTGTAGAAACTGTTTGAAAAAGTTGAAAAAGGGCCATCTGGCAACGCAACCAGTGAAGGCTCTTTCTGCCTTTTTAAAATCTGGAGAAAAATCAATTTACTATTGGCCACGTCTGCTGAGAATATGCTCCATATTTCACCAGACAGATTAATGGAAGCGGAGACAATGTGGAGAAAATGGCACCGGTAAAGCTGCCCTTAGCAACAAGGCCCAGTTCTTACACCAAAATATTGTTTCTATTGACACTGACTCAAGTGAACAGGCGGCATATGGAAACTTTGTTTTATTTCATTTGCCAGATTTCAGTCCTCCACAGAAAAAACTTCCACACTGATGAAGTGCTTTGCTCAAAAGGTCCAAGGAAAAGTTTTTTCCTTTTTCCACTGCCCTAATTTTCTTCCTGTTTCCCGCTTAACATGTGCAGCCAGTTGCACGTGTGTGTGTGTGTGTGTGTGTGTGTGTGTTTGGGCAGTTTTATCCTGGCCCCCATAAGGGTTTCTAATGACCAATTTACATAATTAACACGCTGAGGCATGGCAAGCTGCCTCCGCCGTGGCGACACACACACACACACACACACACACACACACACACAGGGGGGGGTTCAGTGGTTGTGAAGTAGTTGACTCGAAGCCAAGAACTCTCTCCTCCTTTCTTGGCTTTTATTCCGACATTTACTCTCAATTCCTTCTTTCGCTCTTGTTGTCAATATTCTCATTATACACTCTGGCTTCTGTCTTTGTGTCTGAAGATTCTCAGCGGTGGAAGATTTTAACACTTAAACCACCATGTCGGCTCAACGTCGCGGCATCTGCCTTTGGTGACGTTCAAAAAAATGCCAAAAACAGGAACGCTGCATATGAAAGTCACTATAGAACACTATAGAAACACCCAACATTGTCACAAGCTTAGTCCAGGTAAACTAACATTACTGAGTACCACTATGGGTTCAAAGATACACCAAGCATTATTATAACTGCATAATAAATTTACCTCAGGGCACAATTTAATAGCTGTTTTATAGCAGAGGTGGACCACCTCACCTGAGACAAAGACCACCTCTACTACCATCATCAAGGTTTACACCGTTTAATGACACAAAACGCTAGCCATTGGGAAAATGAGAGCAGCAAAGGCCATATGTTAATAGTTTTGTCCACTGTCTAGGCCTTTGTCCGCGTAAATAAATAAATCAAAAGATGAGCTGTGTCGGGATCTGGGTGGCTTAACACCTTGGCCTAGCATTTTCCTGGGGGAAAACCGAAAAGGGTGCCAGTGGAGGAACGAGCACAAATATGTGCATTTGCATAAAGTGATTCACGGAAAACGCAGCTTCCGTTAAAAAAAAAAAAAAAGGTTTAAATAGGTTTGCTTTTGGTAATTACATAAGCAGCGAGTTGAAATGAAGGGATGGGTGGATAAAGGCTCTGCACTGAACTCTCTGCAGGGCTAAATTAATAAGAAGGTTAGGTGGCAAGCAAACACCTGTATGAACAAACAAAATCCTTCATTCTCGACCTCGGAAACAGCCGTTTTCACTGTATGTACGTTTCCTCTTTGGGCGCTGACTGTACAAACATATGATCTCAGTTTGACCTCACTCTCCTTTGATTAATACTATGAATTATTTTCCCAAAGTGCACCACTTAAAACCGCACTGATGACCATAAACGTCACTATTAGCCTGGTCAGTTACCGCAACAACCACGAAAAGTATGACTAATACTATTAGAGAGTACCACCAAACGTTGGGTACACCGTCTTAAGATATACACGATGAATTTAACCCTTTAACCACCCACCCCTCTTTTGGAGGTGGGAGACCCGATTACCTTGTTGGGACTGCCAGTCTTATTTCTTAGGTTTCGCAGTTGCACACTGTGTCCTGAATCACAACTAGACTTGGATCCGTCCATACATAGGTTACATGTGATGCGTAACGGATGTGACTTCTCATAGTAGCAGACGTTTTGGAACTGTTCTACGTTGAGCTGGGATGCAGCAGGAAGAACGGTGGGTGGGAAAACGTCGGTACACAATATCGGCAAATAAGCTTATTTAACACGCGTATTTGTTCAACTATTTTTCACTGGTGTTTCCGCTGGGAGCTGCGAGGTCCCATTAACGACACACCCCCCCTCTGCCCATCAACTCATGCACAGTTTAAAGCCGCCATGCCAGGCAGACTAAATCAAACAGGATTAGATGGACGGGACATATTAATCCACCCCAGACAGTGAAAGGTTAAATCCATCATAACGATTAGTTATGAAAAATTAGATTCACCCAAAGCCAATCAGCCCAATCAACGGCGGGGCAGAGGAAAATAAATATGGCTTCCAGATGAAAAATAAATATGTAGAACCTCATTTCAGCCGCCTGAAATGTACCTACGGTAGTTCGCGAGACAGCAAAGTGGAAAGGCTTCCACGCCGTCTGCTGTGAACGTCCAGTATTATTTTTTGAAATCCTTTTCTGCAACGGTTTTTTTTTTTTTTTTTATGTGGAAGATGACATTTTAAACCACAATTTATGAAGTTGTGCTAGCTTGCAAATCTGTCAAACGTTCAATGTTTTCAAATCTCTATTAAAAACAAATGTAACCACCAGTAATTTCATATTTAATCACATGTTAAAACACAAATGCTGCAGCTATTGAATTTCAGCAACATTTACTATGTCCTCTACCTCTGCTTAACATAATCTTATAATAATATTAATAATATTAATTCACAGGCTGATTATTATTCCTTAAATCGCTGACAGTTACTGATATCTACAGGCAGTAGTTCTTTTCATGCAGCAACACTTTAAAGCTGCTGTAATCAATAATTTAAAATCAAAAATGGGTCAGATCACTACATGTGATGTGGACGGGGTCGCTCGGGGTGATGAGCTCACAGAGAATTATCATCTGACTCTGCAGCTCGCCCCAGCCTTAGCATTTCAGCATCGTCCAGCTCATTGTTTTTGGTATTTACGGCACACACACCTTTACTCCTTTGGTGCAGTGTCACCGCTCTCATCAGCGCCACCTTTTGCCGCAGATTTTCAGCAAACAAGCCCGAAGACCTCCCCTGTGCGCTACCTGCTAAGTCAGTGAAACGAGCTGGGTGAATAAATCGGAAAATCTAACCGCTGAAGGGCCAAACATTTTACTCAGGAGTTGGTGGAGACCAAAACCAGAGCTAAAAGAAGCACGAGTGTCGGACTTGAATTCATCAGCCGGACACAAACACGACTCCGTGTCTGCTGGACGTGCCAAGCGGGCAGCTTTTTGCTGACATGTTAGCTATAACTACTTACTTAAGGCAATAGCCTACTCAGTCCACTCAGCGTCTAGTTTTAAAGGGTGAACAAATGCAATGCAATTAAACCCTCCTGTTCTCTGTATTTATGCATTTTACTCAACCAGTGTCTGGAGTAGCAGAAATCTATTTTAGTAAGAAAGTCTGGAAATCGAAGACTGTTCGTATTAGTAAATCTAAGCTAGCAGGTCCCAGAACAGCTCATTTTCTGCTCGCCAGTTTAGTGGCTGTGAGAGGCTGTGACGTCAACTGCAAGACAGCAGGTTCTGTCAGGTTGTTTTAAGCTATTTATGCCCTCTAGTGGCCAAAAAAACATCCTGTACAAGCTACACGGAACCAAAAAGCAGGACGGGTGTCTGTAAAACTCCCTAAACTAACTGCATGTGTAAACTCGGACAGCCACATTTATACAGGGTAGTGCTAGATGTTTATCCAGTAAAGTTATCTTCCCTCCAATATCGCAAGTGAAGGCCTATATTTTACCTCCCATGCCATGTTTTTCAGAACGCCGATCACGACTTTAATCTAGTGCTTCGCCTTTGTTTAGTTTTCCTTCCCGAACACGAACGGCGTGTCTGCCGGTGAGTCCGTCGAAGTGCTGCATTCAGAACAGACCGATCGCTCATAAAAAGGGAAACGGCATCGAGGCTCCGCCAATGCAAACACTATTTAATGTGAAGGGAAAAAAAAGGGGAATGCTAATTCACCTGGGAAGACTGAGAGAGCGAGAGAGTGTGTGTGTGTGTGTGTGTGTGTGTGTTGACTTTCACAGCAAGGGGTGTGTCTGGTGTTGTATTTCTAATCTGTAGTCTGAATCGGGAGTCCGAGAACACACTTGACTGCTGTAATGAGGTACTCTCAGGACTGTGTGTGTGTGTGTGTGTATAAACAGACTGAACCCAGAGCTTTATAAATAAGTACCAAGGGAGGGGCGAAAGAGAGAGGGAAGAAAAAGGGATACAAGTAAGAAAAACTCCAGTGCTGAAAGAGGAAGAACCCCTGGAGTTCCTCCCCCCTCCCTTTCATTCCTTTTCTCTCGTCTGTGCAAACATGTTCCTGCCCTCCCCCCACCCCCCGCCGCCCGCCTTCCTCTTCATCCCGCCCTCCCCCTGTTCAACTGCCCTCTTTATCTCTCTTTTCGTCCTCCTCATCTTTCTCGCCACTGAAACGCAAAACCCATGTAATCCTCGTGATCCAGGCCTGTCCAGAGGGGAAGGGGAAGAGACACGAGCGAGAGACGGAGATTCTGAGGGGGAAGGACGAAGGGGGAAGTTAATGAGAGCAGGGCTGCAGCCATCCATCATTTTAGTAGTCGAGTATTCTACCCGATTATCCCATCGATTCATCGGATAAGAAATACTTTTGCTTTTTATGAAAGAGCAATAGCAAAAATTCAGTAAGACAGGAAAGTAAGACACTCAGGACAGGACGGTCAGCAGCTCCGCCGCCGTCACGCGCTTCTGGCCGAGCCGTCGCAACATCAGAGGCACCGGGGTGGAGTCCGCCGTTCTCATTAGGAGTTGTGACGTGACGTCCGATGTGCACAGCGTCACTGGCTGATGCCTCGCTCCAAAAACATGAACATGGACCACTAATTGGTTTCCTTTTTAGAAAAATCGACATTTTAGTGCTTAAAATGCATACAATATTGTTATCTGTCAAAACTAAACCCATTTAGCCTGACTACAGCTGAGGCGTAACGTCAGCCTTTACTCTCTTTGTAGCGTTTGTAGGAGGCAGAAATGAGAGGACAGGAACTGCGACTGTCACAGTAACACGAACGAAGCTCAGGCTTTCACAAACCGACCGCAGTATTTTATTTTCTGTTATTTTCTTGAGCAAAGCCTAGCCAACCTACGGCCGTCATGACTAGCCACCTCATTGCTTTAAGGAACTAGCCGCTACATATGGCCAGAGTTATCGTAGCCTGTTCTTTACTAGCCTTCATACCCCTTGTGTCGGGTCCGCTCTGTGGACTGGATGCTTTCCGCTGACATACTGAAGCATCGACGTCGTGCTAAACACAGTCGGCTGTAGAGGTGGCTAGCGTTCATTTCGCATTTCTGAATTCCGCTCATCTTTTGGTCCCTATCAGTTTCCACAAGAAAAGGAACTAAAATCTGTTCAAATCAAACGCCGGCTCTTCCCCAGGAGACTATAAAGTTGCCATAAATGTTGAGAAGGTCTGATTTTCCACTCGTCCCCCACACAGCTCCACCTACAAATCAGCACCTTAGGATGCACGACCACCTGTAGCCAGAGGGAAACGAGCAAAAAGTTTCCATCCCGAACTGTGAACTCTGCGAATGATCCGTCAAAGCAACCTCGGTTTTAGAAGCGGCGCGGGCCTCTTATGCAACCGGTGACACGCTGTTCATTTTTAATGGAGGTCCTGCCCAGAGAGATGAAACCGCTGATGAGCTGTGATTCAGACAGAAGTGCTGTGACGAGAACAAAGGCTCCTCTTCCTCTCTGCGAGGTTTGGTTTACATCAGAGGAGCCGGCAGAGAGTCTTTGAGCGGCACGTCGTCGGCGAATGAAGTCCACTTTACACCGCAATTTCAGGGGGAAAGTGGACGGCTATTTGGCGGCAGACAAAAACCCATCAGAGCATAGCTATCAGGTGGCTTCAGGACACACACACACACAGAGTCATCTACTTGCTCGCTGATAATAAGAGCCTGTTAGCGCTCCATTTCTCAATCCAATCATGACATGATTTAAAGCAGCGAAGCGTCTCAGGCGACTAAAACTATTTACATCACATTTTCTCCTGATTTCGCTGCCTGCGTTCAGAGTGGTGGTGTTGCGTAGCAGTCACCCCCGCCCCCCCAGGCACCAGAGCTCTGGTAGCAAACTGTGATTTTAACACCAACATCTCACGCAGAGTACATTTTCCCCTGGTGGAAAAAGAACCAAACCAAAGTCCGCGTTTTTAAGAGTAGACCCCCCCTCGCTACGAGTGGGGGCCCCAGCTACTGCTCAACTAAATCCCGACTGTCTGCGGTCCTGGCTCTACAACGGTGGACAGCAGAAACCGTACACGGCTTCCATCGCAGACTAAAAGCTCGTCTGTTCTGACTGCACCTTGGCCCATAAAAAACAAAACAACGTTATCTCTTATTGTTTCTAAATGTAGCACTTTAAGCACCTGGGTTGCGTCGACATGGTCACCTACACATAGTGTAAGTCGCTTTGGATAAAAGCGTCAGCTAAATAATTGTAATGTAAAAAGAGTTCAAAAATGATTTAATAGACTAGAATAAGAAGAATTAAAAGAGTTAATAAACAGCGCGGCACGATCGACAGCTCTGATTGGCTCAGATTGACAAAATGTGGAAACGGCCATCAATGAAAGAAAAAAAACCAGACCGCACTTGAAATGCTGAAAAGGTGATTCAGAGGTCTGGAACCAGACTAGACTTTTTGCCCACCCTGTAAAATACCACAACTACTGGTCAATAATAGTGTGGTTTACACTTCGATTGATGCCCTGACATAAACTCTTTGAGTCATAAGAATTCTAATTAACTAATTTTTTCGGCTTCTGATGGGGGGGGGAGGGGGGCCACAACAAAAACATCAAGAACAACCCCCCAACCACGCCCACACGC
>CM022484.1:6462880-6503502 GCA_011952105.1 Coreoperca whiteheadi
AGGATTCACACAGAGGAGAAGCCATACCACTGCAGGATTTGTGGAAAAGAGTTCCGCCATGTGGGCAACTTGAACGTACATACGAGGATCCATACAGGAGAGAAACCCTACAGCTGCGCAGTGTGCGGGAGGAAGTTCAGTCGAAATAATTTGATGACAAAGCACATGGCTGCGCACACAAGTGACATGAGGACAATGAAAATGAAAGCAAACCGGGGAGGAAAAAAGAATAAACCTGAGCTGAGCAGGATATTTCGGTCGTAGTTCATACGATTTGAGGGAGTGACAAGGTACAAGCTCCCAGGGATGGCTGAGAAAATTAAGCAGTTTATGGGAACAAGAAAGAGGGCGAATGAGATATCGAGAACATGGAGGCAGGAGGGAAACCGTGATGGATGGAAGACAGAAGGGGAAGTGGAGGAAAGACACACACAAACACACACACACACACACACACTGTAGCGACACGCTTTAATGTGAGTTGGCAGACTGCGAGCGGACAGAAGCAGATAATAGAAACCCGTCGTTCAGATCAGACGAACCATTCAAATCAACCGGCCACACTGGAAGGTTTCATTTTGGCCCAGAGTGAGTTTGACAACAACGTATTTGGATCGAAACCGCTGATAAATGATTTCCCTAAATGACACGTTTAAACTTGTCAACTTAAAACTAGGACTATTTTAGAAATATTCAATGTTTTCCCCCAAAACAACTGGATTGGTTCTCTGCGGGGCGGAAAGGCCTCTGAAACAGCAAACTACGTTGACTCACTTTGGGGTTACGAACTGAGAAAGGAAAAGCCAAAATAACCCTGCAGCCAGTCTGCAGGCAGCAACAGGGGCTGAGGCTTTGCAACCATTACCTCGGTAGGTAATCTGTTTGTGCACACGGTCTTCTTGTGAGTGTGGTAGAAGGGCCCGAAGGGACCCAAACGGAAGATGGACCTGTCCATTTCAGAATTACAGACCGAAACCCAAATGGAGCTGAGTGTGTCGTTCAGCATCACATCAGTTTAAAGTCTCTACACATCAACAGTACGTCATTTAAAGAAAGGCCTGTTGGTCTACAGATGCAAGATCATAAAATAAATGACTTCTTCCAGGAAAGGGCTTGCCGGCATATAAACATTTAAATTTTAAAACATTCCAAAAAAGGGAGGGGGGGGGGTGAAGCAACTCTGCAGAATTAACCTGAACAAGTTATGTGCGAAAACACTGCAGCCTCTGTACAGGGAAGCTGGCTGAGGCTGGCTTGCTCCGGGAGAAATTCAGTAGCCAACACAAGTGCCTCCTGGTCAAAAAGCAACGCTGTTACAACAGCGACTCGCCATGCTTCAGTCGGTACAAACTCACACTGTCCTGCCAAACCTCCTTCACACGCAGAGATCTATATTTGAAATTGTAGTGGAAATCCCGAAGTCTCCAAAGACATGAAGTATGTCAGGTTCGATTTTGGAAGAATCTGATTGAAATGGCGCACAAAGCATCAAGAACATCTGGGCGTTGAATATTTCACTCAGGGTAAACATCGTATAGCTTCAACCACCTACTTAAAAGAGTACCCAGTCTAATAATGTGGCCACAAACTAGAAGTGGTGACATGTTTTTTTCCCCACATCCTGTATGTATGTAGTGATGTATGTACCAAGCTGCCTCTAAGCTGGGCGTGGTCACGAGCCCAGGCCAAAACATGACCACACCCAGCTGTGGACAGTGGAACTGTGTTGTCCCTGTGTAATAAAAGGGGTAAGAGTCTTTGCCATAATAAAGGATAGTAATATACTGATAATATTACACAACAGCAAACCAGATGGTTTCTTTTAGAGCTCGGTAGGAAAACGTCAATGGAAACATCCAATTAAAAAAAGGGTATTATCAGAAACTCGCATGCATTTCTTTCTGGGGAGATGGTGCTTTTCCCCTTTTTAAACTGCAGTTTTTATACGTGTACACAAGCACCTGTACAGTGAAGCTAACCGGGGGGGGGGGCACTCAGTGGCCAACACAGCTGCCACCAGGCCAACGGGGGAAAATCTCCAGCGGGCAAGGGACACGTCGTCAAATAAGACGCAGCCACAAAATGTGTCAGAGTCTGCTTGCTATTGTCACTCTGTCCTCAGGTCCCACGGGGGTCGGAGAGACCCAGAACAACGCTGGATGCCACCCAGAATCAAGGTGGGCAAGAAAACGTGGACGCAAACATCTGTTCAGGTTGGGACGTGTCGCTGAGGTTTCTGGTGGATCTGGCCTGAAGACCTCTAATGTGTGTTTGTGTCTAAACAAAGGTCTTATTGTAATCCTGTATCCACTTGAGGTTGACATCCAAACAACTTGAAGCTTAACTTTCTAAATCCCCGTCCTACATGAATTATAGTCCCTGTGTGTGTGTGTGTGTGTGTGTGTGTGTGTGTGTGTGTGTGTGTGTGTGTGTACTCTCATATTATTCATCATAGGGAGACAAGTTTTGCAGAGAACAGATGCTTTTTATGGTCTAAAACGTCTTCAAAAAGGGCAATTTGTTGAGGGAGTTCAAATAGAAGAAGCAATATAATAAAGGGAGAGAGAGGGAGGTGTGTGTGTAGAGTGTTAGTAATTGGCTGATATGTGAGAAGAGTGTTTTGTATGAGGGGCAGCAGAGTCACAGCCTGAATTCATTTCTTAAAAAACAGCCTGAAGCCTCCAATTAACCCCTGAACCCACCCCCTGCCCCACCACACACGCAGGATAAAAAACACATAGCAGCTCAAGCCGCCAAAATAAACAGCCAGTGGCATTCATGGGAGCCTACGATGCTTTCTAATGACAGCGCGGGGGGTGGGGGGACGAAATGAATACTGTGTGAAAAGGGGGAAAGAGAAAGTAGTTTGACAAGAAAGAAAAGGATGGAAAAAGGAAGAAAAAAAAACTGAGAAAGAAAACAGTTTTGGGAGATGAAAGTATGTTTTTGTTTAAATGAGATTTGAGAATAAAAGTCAGAGGAAGTTGGAATCCTTCCTTACCTGCGTTACCAGTGTTCAGGCCTGTTGATCTCTGATGGCATCAACCTCCCCAACTCTCCTAACGAGAAAAAAAAAATAATAATTAAAAAAATCAGTTTGGGTACATCTGGGATTTGTGGCTGGGAGCGTTGGTCATGTGATCTCTCTAAAACACAACCTGACGGAATCGATGACTGGCCCGAGGGTTGCACTCGAGTTACAGGTCAAAACCAGGTGACATATTTGTTACTGATGGAGAGGCGCTGCATTGTGTTTTCGGGGGAGGCACATATTGCAGGTTCTCACTGGCGACTTCGTCTGAGGAATTTAAAATCCAAACTTTCCCTCGAACGTCCTCATACAAAATTGTTGGCTGCATGTTGGCTACATTTAACCCCAACTTGCTGTCTATTCAAACTCAGGCCGAGCTCCAGCTTTTTATTATTATTCCAGGCAGTAATATGCTTTTCTCTCTGATCGATAATACAAGATTTCTGGCCGTGTCTGTGAATTAATTACGTTTAATTAACATTGCCATCACTTTGATCCACAGGCTTTTCTATAGCAGGTTCTGTAGCAGTCAGGCCAGATATCATCATGTTGGTGGAACTGATATATTCATAGTATCATTGTGTGGGTTAAAGATTGTTTGCTTATATGGTGTTTTAATAGTTTTTAGTCCATCTGCTCAAGATTTCCCACCTTCACTGGAGTTCAATGGGATGCTAGTTTCAGTGACAGTGGTTATGCTGTCACCAAAAAGTGATGTGAAGCGAGTCTGTGCTGTTGTGACAGCTGGTGGTAACAGGGTGGGGCTCAAAAATACTAAAAAAAAACAAAAAACAATAGGAGTCTGGCTATACAAAAAAAAAGGTTGATGATTGACGAAGCTGATTAGTGAAGCGATTTAAAGGGATATTTAAGAAATAAGAAATACACTACGTATTTAGCACACAAAAAATATCGCAGATTAATCTTACTGTTGCAGGTGTAGTGACCCTTCTTTTACAATCAAGCCAAGCCACAAGTACAGTACATCATGAAGTAGCTGATATGAATGTGTGCGCTTGTGCAAATACATGAATGCCCTGTAACTGTCGCCTCTGCCTCATATGCTGACATGGTATCAGACACAGCTGGTACAGCTGCATATAACCTTTTGTTTCATTACGAATTAACCTATGCTCTATGCAAGCACCAATGCTTTCTGTGTAATCTTTCAGTCTAGAAAAATAATAAAAAATGTCCATTATAAGTTCACAGCGGCCAAGAGGACTGACGTTCCTCTGACTGCTCATCTAGCGCCACCATCAGGTCAACCCTAACCCTAACCCCGGCGAATTTAGTGTATAAATTCATGTCAGCCATTGCCTTTTCGCAACGAGACGAGCCACCTGGATGAAGCCCCTCCCATGACGTCTGATGTGTAGTGAATGTCACGCGCGAAGGAAGCGAGTCAACTCAAAATGTTCAAGCGTCCAACTTCACGCAAATAGTGCGATTTATTCGCTTCACTCGCATCTGGTGTGAACGCTCCTTTAGTCTTGTTCGTACACAACTACCTGCTACATTAAGGTCATGATTGAAGGGACGATCGACAGGTGTTTTTCCTACGCCGTTATTAAGGTGATTTCAACTAACTTACCATCAGACTAAGAGGGTATGAAAATGATCACTAGAATCTGCGCCCTACTGGTGAGGGTGTGGTTGTATCTCTCTGATTCGCCGGCTTTCTTGCTACCGGGGCTGTTTCTGTTTCAACTTTTCCACTGCGAGTCGGTGCATTATTTTTCTCTCCCCCCGTCACCGTTTCCTTCGCCCGCCACCCGCTATCGGTGATCTCGAGCAACCACGGCTGAACGATATGAAAACAGAAACGATCGCCCAACTCAAGGCAACGACAATGCAGATTAAACGTATTGGTCATGCCTCCATAAAGCTACGTAGGGTTCATATACTGTATATTTAGAAGGTAGCACTTTCAAACAATCTTTAACCCACACAATGATACTGTGAATATTAGCACAAAATCAGTGCCACCAAAATGATATCTGGGCCGACTGCTACAGAACCTGCTATAGAAAAGCCTGTGGATCAAAGTGATGGCACTGTTAATTAAACGTAATTAATTCAAAGAAACGGCCAGAAATCTTGTATTATCTATCAGAGAGAAAAGCATATTACTGCCTGGAATAATAACACAAAGCTGGAGCTCTGCCTGAGTTTAAATAGACCCCTTCATCAGGGCATGAATTAAACTAAAGACATTTTAATTTGTGATAATACGAGAAGAGAGCCTCGGTTTTTCTCTCATAACGATAACATTAACGCTTATAGGCTCGCCCAGCCTTTAAAATAAAAGGGACTTTTTTTTTTTTTAAACTGAGAAGATAAAGGAAAAATCAATTTGGGCAGTAATCTTCATAATGAGACAACCAAACAGACAAAAAGCTACCGCCACTGCCGGGCGTGTAATGAACAAAGACCAGCCACGGCCCAAATGTTGCCGAGTAAGCCTCCGGTGATACAGTTCGCAGGTATCTTCAGTTTCACGCCGTTAAACTCCGATGAGGACGCCGCTCGTCTCCCCTGCAGAAACACAAACGAACGTCGCCTTTCGCGTCGCTTTGAAACAAGTGGCAAAGCACATAGAGAGGCGAGACGCTGAATGTGTGTGTGTGTGTGTGTGTGCGCGTGCGTGCGTGCGTGGTGAAGTTTGTTTGGCAGCACTTCTAACAATGTTGAGGCCCTCGGTGCTATCCAACAGAATGGCCCAGTCTGTCTCCACTCTATCTCAAAGAACCATATGCTTCTGGATAGCAGAGCCGACTCAAGTATATATGTGTGTGTGTGTGTGTGTGTGTGTGTCATTTGTTTGCGCGAGTGTGTGTCCGCATGTCCTGGCATCCACCATCTAAACATCCAGATGGTGTAGTCATCTTATTATAAAGTATAACAACAACAACAACGACAACAAAAAAAAAAAAAAAAACAAAAAAAAAAAAAAGAGTGAAGACGACATGGAGAATAAGAGGAACTGTGGTCTCAATAACTCACAGGAACGGATTAAATTTGAGAGGAAGCGACAGATACGGTTCGTTATAATAAAAAAAGAAAACTGGCAAATCCGGTCCTCCTCGTTCACTTTTGAAGCTTTTAAATCAGCTGGATTTATGTCCTCGGCGTGTTCAGATGATGGTGAAACCTCAAAATCAGTCCAGCGGTAGTTAATTTTCCAAAAAAAAAAAAAACGAAAAAGGAACCAATCAAAATCATGCTTCCTAGCTCCACCTCGCCGGTCCTGTTTCTCAGGCTCAAAGCGCCGTCTGAGGTGCGACAACTGCCCGGCAAATCCCCCGAAGTCGACGTCGTTCTCAGTCAGCTGTTCGCTGCGAACGGTTAACGTGTGTCACGCCGATCGACAGGTGGTTTAAGAGTTGACATTTCCGTGGGCGGCCTTACAGCCAATAGCCTGTAGTTTTCAATAAAGCGTGGAGCCCTTTTTTTTTTTTTTTTTTAAATAGGAGAAGTATTTAATAAGAAGATGCATTAGCGTCTTCTTCCATTGTTTTGTTATTTTAGGTTTTTTGTGGAATCTGAATAATGTTATTGCCTGTTTAATTTGCAATCCGTCTTCCTCTTATATGGCACGCTTTACTGATATATATGCATACTGCAATCGTGTATAATGTGCTTCTAGTGACGTATGGGGAGACTTAAAACTAAGCCGTGAATGCAGCTCTTTTACCCCTTTTCCACCACGGCGGAGCTGGTGCTGGTTCGGAGCCAGAGCCTAGTTTCAAGCCGGTTCTTAGAACGCTCGTCAGCAGAACCAACTCCGAACTGGCACCAGCACCGGCTCTGAACCAGCACCCGGTTCATGTTGGTGGAAAAGGGGTATTTGAGGGCCAAGCAGCGTTTGGTTTGCCAGCAGCTGAATATAACGACGGGGTTACTTCGCCCTGGAACGGACGCAAGCTTTTGTTAACTTATTTTCACACTAATTCAAATCTAATACTTAACAATGATGGTGTAAAATAAAAGCCTGTTTCACTTTGATTTTCCTGTTTTAGCAATCATACACCTGAAAGTGTTTAAAACTACTTGATGTTACATAAATATCACTCGGAGGCATAATCTATGATTTTCTGTTTCTTCTCCGTACAAATCATTAATAAGAGGCACATTTATTAACAGTCCAATCGTTGCCGATGTAAATGTATGCAGTGAAATTCACGGTGATTTAATCGCCCCGCCATGATCTCCAGCTTGTTCGGTTGTTGAATGGGCGCCACTTTCTAACTACATTAACGAAGACATTAATGTGTTCGACGCCCACTGGGCGACACTAACGTCGGGCGTTGTTTCTTTTGCTCATCTGAGGACAGACAGATCTCAATATCGGCAACATTTCCGTGAGTTTTATTCAATTTTCAGAGGGTTATTGAGCGTTGTTCTCTCGGCTCGCCCTCCACTGTCCTCCCCCCTCGGCCTCTTTCATTTCCACTCTCCTCCTCTTCAATATGATTCAACTGGCTGTGAATCAGTAAAGGCAGGAGGCTGCGTTATTATTTTGATTCAAAGAACTAGCCTTCTTAAAAACACTTCAGAATTTGTTTGTTTCTTTGACGATGGCTACGTGGAATACATGTATTATTACTATGATTTATGATAGCAGCTGACGTATAAATCCCAATTTCCTTTTCATTTTTCGGCCGTACTTATAAAAAAAAAAAAGGAGGCAGACGGAAGACAGACACACACAGCAGGTCCAGATTGTAGGCAGGGACGCCCTCTGCTCTCTGTCCGACCTCTACGAAAGGAAACACACACACACACACACACACACACACACACACACACACACACTAGGAGTCATGTGTCATGTGCCAAGAGAGACGGTCGAACAAAGACCCCAAACACACTCTTATGAACATACACACAACTGAAGTTCAAGCGCAACGCTTAATTTCTGTGCATTTAAATACTAACACACACACACACACACACACACACACAGTGGTAGGAAGTGGTAGAAGCAGCGTGAATGAGTAACAAACATTAAATAAAATGTCAAATAACATCATGACCCATCAGGGCTCCGATGATATTGATTATTAGTAGCACTTCACTTTAAACCCCCCATTTAGCATTTTATAAGCACTATTTAACGCTTAATAAAGCTTTTATAAACACACTATAATGCAACTAAGACCATAAAAGTGTTCGTAAACACCGATAACTCCTCCTGTGGACACCCATAAGTGGAGGCTGCTGAGTAAACAAAGAATGAATGAGAATATAGTAAAAGACAGTTGTAATAATGGAAAATATGGTGTCATAGGAGAAGTTATAATTGTTGACAAATACTGTACACGAGGAAAACTGCTGAGTCTATAAAACAATCATCTTGTTTTGAAAGGCTAACAGTCCAAAAGCCACACATATTCAATTCACAATGATATAAAAACAGAGAAAATCAGAAATTTCATATTTTTTGGTATTTATTGCTTGAAAATGACCAATTACACATTTAATCTTATTCTAACTTATGGATCCATTGACTCGTTTCAGCACTATGGCCCATGTGGAAAATAAAAATGACATGGTTTCTGTTTTGTTTTTTTTTAGACTCAAGTGAAGTTTAGTGACGGGTGAAGCCTTTGACTCACGCTTTGTGGGGTTTTTTAAATCCGCTACCGATCATATAGCAGGTTTCCCGTCTCTTCTCCCCTCAGTGATTTTAAAGGGACGTTAAAGTGCCGCTGAGGGCTGGCGATCATCCTGCTCATTAAAATGAAGGAGACATCTACGGTTTGCAGATGACGCCATTCTTGTGACTGATATGTGATGCGCAGTAGGAGTCGTTTGGTGTGATGTTTATGCAAACCTGAACCTAAGCTCGGCTTAAAAGGATCAACATTTCAAAACAGCCGAAGTCGGATTTTTCCACAGAATCGCAGAGGATTTCGCAGAATTCGTTCATTAAAAACACGTCGTCTCCATAAACCACCCCTCCCACGAGTGACAAATCCATCAGTGAGTCCTGTTTCCGTGGCCGAACGCTTTAGCTACGCAGGTGTGAAAATCATGGCGGCTTTTACGTTCAGGTCAGCAAACCTCGCGGCAGCCGACTTGCCTTTTATCACAGCAGACGTTTTCGCATGCTACAGTAGTTGGTGTGAATAACAACAACGATGACAGTTGAACTCCATTTAGCTGCTTAAATGACCAAAATCTAGCTTTTCAGCTTTTTTTAAGTTCTTTTTTAGCTCTGGCTGCACACAGACATATGGCTCCCCCCTCAATGTATACGTGCAGCAGCTGTTTCCAACAAAACAAGCTCATAATACACACTACCTGCTCAGCAGCAAACAGCAGACAGACACAGTCGGAGGCTAGCCGGTGAACATGGTGGAGCATTTAGCAGCTGAAGAGCCAGATATTTCGCCTCAGGAGCTGCTGAAGAGTGAATATTCATCAGGTGGACACAAACATGTCTACTAATGAACGCTGATGCTGCTCAGTGTCTATCTTACACGTAAAGCCCTAAAAATATATATATATATTATGTTTCAATCAGTTTTAATCCTGGTGCATTTTTTTTAGAAAAAGAAACGATTCAAATTGTGAATCGGCTCGAAGAAGCTTGAAGAGGAGAACAAAAAAAATTGAGATTAAACTGTCACCCGGCCACAGTTTAACCATGGAGAAGAATATAAGAGGGTGGGACAAACCAAAGGGAAAAGATGGTACAGGCGAAATACTGGAAAGAGGCAGAAAGTGAGGGTGAAAACAAAAACAAAAATGCCAAATGTGTGCAATATGAATGTGTAAAAGATTTTTTATTTTTTTTTTAAAGCTATTCTGTCAAAATAGATAATGAATGTTAAAACTATGCAAATGGTAAAACTATCTGCATAAGTCCTTTTTAAACACAGGATTTTAAAATGTGGGAATGACGTGTGCATTTGTGTGTGTGAGCGGAGGCTTATTTGTGCAGGATTTTAAGCAATTAGGACAGGAAACAGAGGCACTGTTGCTTTGGCTTCCCTGTGGAATTGAGCTATGCACCGTCAACACACACAGACACGAAGCAAATTCCCACACTGACCGACAACACGGTCTCAGCTGTGTAACGTCACACACACACACACACACACACACACACACACACACACGAATACACACACTTTAAGAACACACCCTCGACTTCCTCTTGACCCATTTCCAAACACAAACACACCACCTCTCTGTTTCCATCCCATCCCTCCATCTCTCCTCTCTCCTCGTCTACTGGAAGCAAAGCAGACCAGACCTCTTCTGCTTTGTGTCACCAGATCAGAGACACACACACACACGCACACAGTTAATCGGTTTGTTTATGAGGCCAAAGGCATGGGGGGCAAAACCCTTCTCTGTAGGCCTCTCACGATAACTACTTTCGTTGGACGAAACGAGATTATTGTCATTTTAAGACCCTTATGTGCCGCTGATACAATGGTCAGTGTGATAATGCAAGTACAACCTTTTAATTTCCATAAAAATCTTAAGAACAGGCAGACATTGGAATTGGAATGTGAAGAAAAATATTAAAACATCCTAAATAAAAACTGAAATAAAGTCCCACAGCCAAACAATAAATAAAATGGGCTCTCTGTTAACAAAAATTGCCCTTAAATAAATGCTAAACATTCGGCTCAGGGGTGGGATATACAGTCAGTAACGGTAGGGGAAACCTACCGTTGATTCTGGCATCATGTTGGTGACAGTCTGATGAAAAAAAAAAAAAGGTCGATGCCATGTCCATATACATTAAGTCGATATCTGCTGTACTTCTGATAAATGGGACGGATATTTTCATTTAAATTTATTTTGATGAATTGTGAGTTTAATAAAGAATTGACACCACACAGATTGGGACTTCCGGTTTAACTGATGCTAATCTTGTGTTTTTATCGTCTTCCTCATGCATGAATAAGTTGTGACTTGGCCCCTTCACTTACTTCAGTCTCAGGTTGATTTTCCTGTTAAAATCTCTCTGAACTGCATCCTCTTACTGTCCAGCCGCCATAATCCAAATTACCTCTCAGGCTACATAAAGGGTCCCTACCTTACTGGTGGAGGTATTTGGGGCTGTATGCAGCCCCGAGAGGACTACCTGCAGACACACTCAGGGCTGCAGGTAGTTTTTTGGGTTAAAAAACTAAATCCTGTATTCAATTCAATATGTATTTTTATTTACATTTTTCCAAAATATGCTAGAAGTAAACATCATTCAAAGGTTTAGACAGAAAAGCACAGAGCTCTTTGTAGTGACGATGGAAAACTTTGCTGAGTTTCCTAAGATTAACGAGTACAAGAGTAACCGCTTTTGTGCCTTTGGTTATCCGTCTTGTCAAGACTATTAGTCGATTAATCAATGAGGTAATTCATTAAGCAAAAAATAGAAATCATTTACTGGTTCCAGCTTCTCACGTGTGTTTTTTTACGTTACTGTAACATCTTTGGGTTTTTGGATTGTTGGTTGAAAAAAAAAAAAAAAAAAAAAAGCAATCTGAAGGTGTCATTCTTTTCAATATCTTTGGACATTTTAAAGACTAAACAATGAAAATAATAATTAGTTGCAGTCATAACGGTCATAGTGTTGTGGGCTTATAATAAAGGTGTTGAATGCAGCCCATTCTTTCCAAGTTTTCTGTATTTCTACGTTGTATGAATCTGTGTACGTATTACAAACTTAAATCGGTAGACTCTCTATAAATATACCTGAACTTGTTTGACCCACGTCCCGGTGCCTAAATGCTGTTTCAAACGCTTCAAAAGGCAATAAACTCTTCAGATTAATTCAGGCGGGGCTGAAAGGGCTGGGTACCACTATCACCCGAGCTCCGGTACCATGATGACCATCTTTCAGGGGCATAAACGTGTTTAAAGCCAAACTTCCCAACGTGGCCCACAACACAAGCAGCCAGCCGTAAAAACAACGATGCGATTTAAGTGAGGAACTATAAGAACAAGCAAAGAAGTGTACGAATCTGACCAAACAATTCAGGCTAACTTTCGGTACTTAACTGATTTTGACACCAAACGGTGCGTGTTTGGTTTTGGGGAGTATCATAAAAGTATTGCACACCCCAGCGACCCGGGTTCGAATTCGGCCGTAGACCCTCACGGCATGTCATCCCCACTGCAAGTAAAGTAAGTAAGAAATGTAGTTTCCAATTTGGTTTAAAATGCCATTAATAGGCTTTAGAGAGTAATCTGTAACGTAAATAAGAAAATACACTTGAAGGTTTGACGAATGACGAGGAGATCGAAATGAGGAATGCAGGGACGGAAGGAGAACAAAGAGGAGGTGGAAAGTATGGAAGGAGGGAGAGGGGAGATGAAAGGCTGAACAGAGCTGCAGCAGTTCGTTTAACAGTCTGCCGGGTGATGTTGAATCTGGCTCTATCAGTATGCTCTGATCGAGGCCACCGAGACGGACCAGCTGCAAAATGAAGTGGAAACCAAATGGATCCATGTTGGTGGAAGAATTTCTTTGTTTACAGAGAGGTAAAGAGGAGGAAATGAGAAAGAGAGAGGGCAGACAAATCTAAAACACACCAAGTGAAAACCAATATGTGAGAGCATTAAAGGTGGATATCTTTGTATCTCATGCTCCTGTACTTTGCCTCCCTTTCCTCCCCCAATATCTCACCTTCCTTCCACTCCCATTTCTCTCGCTACGAAAAACTCATTTCCAAGGATTTATAAAGTAACATTATCTTGCAACCAAGTGTGGTGACGTTCCTTTACTTTCCCGGACAAAGTTGACTGAACACCTACCACTTTTTCCACTTCAAGAACTCTTTATTGAATGAAATGATGAATAATCCTGAAACCAAAACGCCAGGGGGGTAGTTACCCGCCCAGGGCAAAATACAAATAGGCACAGAGGGCTCTCGTGACTGACTAGCGCTAGCATGTTCCCAGCTGGATTAGCATGAAGCCGTTAGCACATCAGCTACAGTAGTTCATCAACTGGAAATTAATGGATTGTCAAAATTGTTGGCAATTCATTTATTAACAATCCAGTAATTGATTAATTGCTTCACCACTAGACTTAGTCCAGACTTTTAGCCATTAGCTCGGTCTAAAACAATGTGAAAACACCCCAGCGGCAGATTTTATCACTTGTTTAACAAAACATTTAGAAAGCAAGTAAGTATTTAAACCACAGTAACACCCAAGTGCGATCTAGAAACTAATTTTCTGTCATGTAAGTGCAGTTTTGGGGTCTTTCCCACCAACAGAAGAAAAACATTTTTGAGAAATTACGGAAAACATAATGCAAAATTCCCAAAATATCTATATCAGCCTTTAAAAAGCCACATCAGACGCAACTGCTGTAGAGCAGGGATGGGTGGCTGGATAAACACATCTGGTTCTGCTCAACATGGCTCACATTCCTCAGGGAAGAGGGAGTCAGAGGAGGAGCAGGCTGGAGGGTTATGAACTGGTCTTTTACACCAACGTCAGTCCCATCAAAACCCTCTCCTGACGGGCATCTCTGCAGATCAGAAGTATGAGGAGTTTACCATGTAAACAAATTCCCACGACTTCCAATCTGGTGCGACCAAAGGGTGTGGGAACTGGGCTGACACTGTCCATTACTTAGTCCGAGAGCATTAGAAATGTTTCGCTGGTTTATTACTTCAGTTTTTCAATGTGTCAAACAAGTTGGAAAATATCTCCCAGTTTGACTTCGTGGAATTTCCCAAATTTCCTTTTGTCTTTCCATGTCTAACTGAACAGCTCAAATTTCTATGGCATTTGAAGAATTCCTTGAAAAAAAGCACAGGGGAGAGAGGAACTTTGTCTATTTTGAATATGCTTAATTCCTTCCCTTAAAATAAAACAAACACAAATCACTTCGCCTTGGGGATGAATGACTTGGCTCCTTATCCTCTCCTCAACTGCCCCATGTAACACATGGATTTCTCCTTTTCATTTTAAGGATGCGTTTCAGATCGACATTAATAAATGCAGCCTCCTCATTCATTTCAGTGAGGCAGAAGTGCCAACTTAGAGGATCCAGCAAAAGAAACGTAGGGCCGTCCAGCAAAGAAGTTGAACCGGGTTCAACTCTTTCCACAAAGCGATGCCATCAAGAACTACGTTGGCAAATTAAATGTAACTCAAGACAGAACAACATGTAACGCGATTACGTGTGTGTAATTCGACCGTTTACCTTGTTGAGATGGAGGAGGAAATCATTGCTTTTGTGATAACTTTTCAGAATTGTAAGATCCTGCCTCACAGTCTGATTTCAAACTCATGGAAGTAAAACTCAAACTGAACTCCATCGATGGTATTTCATTTTCTTAACCGTACCTGAAGCAACACCCTACTTCAACCAGCTCTTGCGTGTATTTGGTTCAAGAAAACGAGACCATATAACTCCAATTCTGGCTTCCATGCATCGGCTACCCAATTATTTTCACATTTATTTTAAAATTCTGCCGTTGACCTTCAAGGCTCTGCATGACCAGGCCCCTCATTATCTCAAGGATCTACTGACCCCTTATGAGCCTGGGCGCCCTCTGAGATCAGCTGATGGAGGCTTTCTAGTCGTTCCCAGAGCCCGACTGGTGACTAAGGGAGATCGGGTTGTCCGGGCCCCCAAACTCTGGAATGACTTAACTGCTGAGATTAGGTTTGCTAGCATCTATCTCTGCTTTCACATCTCTTCTTAAAACACTCATCTTGGAGAACATTGATAAATAAACTTTACTATCCTTGATTTGAACATGACAAAAGCCAAACTTTTTCAACCTCACCTGTACCTAAGGCCCAGCTGTGGTAGGTCGATCTTAGCTGGATGCTAACTTTAGCAAATCAATAACTTCTTCTTCCTTTCTATCTCTTTTCAAAAAACAAAAACCTTCCGATCCATACCTTTGTATTCTGTGCTGGGTTTTAACATACTAGTTTCTGGTGCACTTCTGCTTTTTGTTACCATGTGTTGTTGCTTCCATTGTCTTCCTCACATGTAAGTCACTTTGGATAAAAGCGTCTGCTAAATGACTAAATGTAAAAGTAAGTTCAAAACAACTGACCGATCCTTAACACTGCTTCTTTCCCTCAACGTACCAATCACAACAAACTTCCTGCTCAGGATGGTCTTTTTTCACCCCATTCCCAAGACCTAAAACAGATTGTTAAATGTAAAGACCAGATTAATCTGTGCGGTAGACGTCACAGTCGGGCGGCTTAATTGTGTAAACAAAGCTAGGGCTGCATTTAACAATTATCTTCATTCTTTTGATTATTTTCTGGATTCATTGATAAATCATTTGTTCATTTTGTCCGACCAACAGTCCAAAACCCAAAATATATTCAATTTACAATCATAAAAACAGAGAAAAGCAACTACCCTTCGGATTTAAGGCGCTGGAGCCAGAGAATGTTTGGTGTTGTCTTCTTGATGAATGACTTCAGTATTTACAGTTGCCAAATAATGTTCTCAATCAACTAATCGATTATTTGAACAAACTGTTTCAGCTCTTGACATTAGCATACAATTATTCTATCTGACTGACTCTTACTATCTTTAGGGCCACACAACTATCATGGCCAAAAATGATTGAGTTTAGTAGTGTCTCAGCATTAGCCTCCTCAGAATCTCCATTATCGAATTCTGCTGACATGGAGCCGCCCGGCGACTACTTAAAAACCACCATTTGGTGGAAATGTAGTTATGAAATCATGACCGTTCAGGGTAGCATGAATTATGTGAAATCTACCAAGCCACATGGGTTACAGCCTAAAATCTGGTCTCAAACAGCTGCTTCAGTTTGTTTTTCTCTTAATCGCTGACATCTAGTTTTAGGGGTAAATACAATCCCTCACAACCTCCGCCTCTGCAAAGAGCTTAATCGAGCAGAAATGCAATACAAAAAATAATATTCCAAACACACAATCGAACTCCAGTCAAAAGACACGGCAGCCACCCATAGCAGCAGCGGCAGCAGCAGCGAAAAATCAGAACTTCGCTTTCTCTGCAATAGAAAATGAAATGCCAAGCCTGGCTAAGGACATAATGAAAAAGCTATTATCAGCATGAGCTTTCATCAGCACTGCATTCAACCATGTTCAATACAAACTGATTCTCTCATCTCATGCTGCACTCATCTGAATGCTGGGATATAATAAAAGAGACGAGATACGAGAGAGAGATCACATTTCCCCCCCCCTGTTGAAGAAGCGCATCAGCACATTGACAGACGAGGCAAAGTTTTTATGAGCGGCACGCACGGACATTCGCAGTCGCAAAGGCCGACATAATCAACCTATCACTGTAGGAATCGGGTACATTCAAATCATTAGCGGGGTCTGTATGTATATCTGTGTCCATTGCGCCTCTTCTTTTTCCTGTTTTGTTGGGTCTGATTCTTGATGTTTTCATTCTCTCCATAAGTGTCTATCCATCCATCACCTCCAGCATTACTGTCTCTGAATTCAGATACAGCCGCTTCATACAATATTCAATGAAATATTGAATTATATATATTATACGATACAGTATTCAAACTATATCCAGCATATATTAAGGTCTAATGAGGAGGGGCTAGAGTCAGGCCTGTTAAGTATGAACTACACATCAAATTGATTCAACTCTGAGATATGACAGCTATAATGTGACTTCTCAGTAGCTTAAATATTTTGCAAGTACTCCTCTGGTAATGTAAAAAATTAGAGGTTGATATAAAATGTACAGCTCTGCAGGTTTAAGGTATAGCCATTCTGAATTTGTAATTCTATAATTCAGCATTAACACTGGATATTTTTAAAAAGGACCTAAAAAGGATCATTTCAGTTTATTACAACTTATTTTCAGTTATATCAGTTCTAACAAAATTATACTCACAAGTACCGTATTTACCCGAATACAAGATGTTCATTTACACTTCCATCAATTCAAGGACATGGAGGGAATTCTCCTTGGAAAATCTGATTAGTTGAAGGTGAAAAGTAAGTAGTTACATATACAGTATGTTAGAAATGTCAGAGAGAGTGTGGATCACTTGATGTTGATCACTCACATGGTTTTGAGAAATGGTGGGTAAAGTGCTAGAAGACATACTAGGATATGAGGTCCCAATGAGTTGTTTGCTACTTTATTTCTGTAATTTCTCTGAAGAAAGTGTACTGGGAAATGACAGATATTTGGTTGAAACACTGTTAGCAGCAAGTAAAAAACCTATTACGAGGAACTGGGGGAAGGTAGTGCCACCCACAAAGAGCCAAAATTAGAAAGAAAAATGGGGAAAATGGACATTATACAAGACTCAAAATGTCAGCATCGGAACGGAGCTGCAAATAAATCCATTAACGAGACCGTGTGGATGATGGAAAAAATGTCACAGAGTTTGTTTTTTTATTACTATAATTTTTTAATGTTAAATATTTAATAAAGATTTGGGTCTTGATATCCCAATAGAAAGAGGGGGGTCGTATTATATTTGAGGATTAGACAATGACATTAAATAACAGCAAAACGTTGTAATTGAATGGATTGAGAACTCTGTTTTGCAAAGTGAGCCTGGCCCATTGTCACATTACATTATGTTGGCATTATGTGGTTGTTTGTTGCTAAGCTAGCAAGTTTCGCATCGTGCGTCTATTAAAAAACAAAAACAGACGTGGAGAGGGGAGGTGCATGCAGTTCTGTCTACACTACACTGGGTGTCGGCACGGGGGGACGTGTTCACGCACATTTGGAGGCGTTTACAGTCCAAATATGTCTCCGTTGTGGTCCTTGATGTATAAGCGGCCATGATGGTTAAAAAGGCAACCGACAGTAAACAGACTTCCTCACGCGTGCAAATGGGTCAAATACGTGTCGTGACATTTTCACTGCAGAAAGGGACCGGAGACTCAACAGACCGAAACATGCTAACAGAGATCATTCTGACCGCTTCAAGAGCCTGAGAGGACTCAAACAGATTAAGGACTTCGCTGCCCTTGAAAACATCATACCAAGTATGAAAAAGCTACGAAAATGTGGTATTTACGTTATGCTGCAATGGAAGTATTTCATATTTCAGTTTTACGAGAGAACAGGCTTCACGGACGAGGACTTTGGACTAATAGCACCACAGAAAAACATTTCAAAACTAGCCCAATTAAGTGTTTCTTCTATACGAAAACTATTTTTCCCCAAAACAGGTGTTGGAACAGCAGGGTAGGTTTTATAATGAGGTGTGGATTATATTCGGGTCAATATGCTAATTTCAGTATCTTAGTTTTCATAGTTTTGTAGCTCCTTGCTTTCCCCGTCAGACTTTGTGTTTCACGGATTTCCAAACTTATAAATTAGATCCAAGTTGTAATAAACCAGAATTGTCATTTACGTTCGCCTCCAGAGTGACTACTGCTCGCTGTCTGCCATTAACTTCTGTCTGACTAACCAATCTCTGCTTGAACGTTTTCACTGTGCTATAATGTAGGCGTTCAATCTTTGTACACACACTTGCCTCCTTTTGACAGTCCCTCTCGCTGCCACAGAATCACTCCTGCAGGGCAAATTTTGAGCACAAAGGAAATTGAGAATGTTTTTGTTAATTGTGCAAATGTGAAAGCTCTGGTGTAGAATAACGAGATATTGGAGGTTATACAATTTCAGGTGTATGTGAGGATGCTTGTACTGTATCTCGGTGGCTTTTTGGAGTGTTTAGAACATGTTTGATTTGTATTTGAGGATTGTTCCATTTTCCAGTTTTCCCATTTTGGTGTTTGGGATATGATAATCAATCTGTGGTTTATTTACGATTACACTGTCCTGATACACTAAAGCTTATGCGTTATTTTCAGTTTAGTTTATTTGACCCCTTATATTCAAACTTCACTCACTTTTTAAATCAGCGTATGTTTTGAGGCCTAGTATATGTAGCTGTCTCATCTGTGTGACATAACATGTATAATGAAGGAAACAGGGCTGCAAATAACCCTCATTTTCATTTTGGTTCAATCTACTGATTATTTTATCGATTGATCAATTAATTAATACTACAAAATATCAAAAAATAGTGTAAAATGCCCATCATGTCTTAAAATTTCTTGTTTAATCCTCAGAATTGAGAAACAGGGAATGTTTGTCATTTTGCCTTGAAAATTACTTAAAATGTATCATTTAATATCACAATTGCTGCTGATGAAATGTCCGTCAATCGACTAATATATTAACTGACTAAGCGTTTCAGCTCTAGCATTAAATGTATCCAACTCACAATAACAAAGATGTTAATATTAAAAAAGGTTTTCCTTTCCTCCCACAATCAATGCCATTTGACAACTTAGAGAACCACTTTCCTTCTTTTGAAAACAAATAATAATGATAACACAGCTCTACAATCGCATTTATTCTCTACAAATCACAACAAACGTGGGAAGGTGACAGGATCCAGGGGAAGAAAATACAGTTGATGATTTGGAGAAGCTCCTGAATCGTGTGCAGTCTTCCTCTAAATGTGCAATGAATGCCATAAATTCCGTTCAAGTTGGTCTTCCACGTCTGCTGGACCAAATAATCCAGCCGTAATAGTGTTCATGTTCACAGTGACGACTCAAAGCTGCGATACTCAATCTGCATTTGAGACTTTTCTGGAGCAGGAAAGGAACGGTTACATGTGTTGACAGTAATACTGACAGTCCCTTTCTTCTCCAGTGTGTGTGTGTGTGTGTGTGTGTGTGTGTGTGCGAGCGGAGTTCACATTTTGGAGCCAGCCTTCACAGCTGCAGCTCCCCTCTGAGACTCACAGACACCCACAGAGAAATAAAGATGCAAACACACTGAACTACCTTCTACAAAACAAACCAGAGCTTTCCTGTACGCCTCCCAGAGGAACGTGGGAGAATGGGTGTGTGTGTGTGTGTGTGTGTGTGTGTGTGTGTGTATTAAGGTTTAAGAATTGTTGAAACTATTTTCAAAACTAGTTTCGCAGAAAACTAAAGACACCAGATATGTAGATAACATTTTAACTTATGTTTCTTCATGGACTTTACTTAAGTGGGCTTAGTCATATTGACTGAAAGGAAGCAGGGCTGCAAATCATGATTATTTTCACTATCCATTTATTGAATATTTTTTAAGTAAGTGTTTAGTCTATAAAATGTATATATACACATAATAACACACGTCCAGTAACGCCAACCACGGCCCAACATTATATCATAATTTAGTCTGATCTGCAGCCAAGTCCAAACAAAACAAAAAAAATATAACCCAAATTTGACAAAATCATGTGGAAAAATCAATATCCACTTTTTCCACAGCTTTCAACCACACCTCACAGTCAAAGGGTGCTTTCATAGCTAACTTGTTTGGCTTTGGTTAAAACAAACCCTGGTACCTCAGCCACAAGATGCAGCTGAAATTGCTGGAAGGTTTCCAGTAAGTGGACCCTGTGCAAGAAAATGAAAAACAAATGCATGCATGCATCAAATTCTTGCTTATATTTTTCTTTCCTGACCCACTTTGTTCTGCTGCTGCTCCTCTGTGCTTTCAAACTTAGTCCTGCTGACTCTCTCTCAGCCATAACCTGATTGATTTCTGCTTCAAAACTACAGTTTGTTCATTCAAATAAACATGCAAAAACCCAACACCTCAGCTTTGTTTTTAAACAAACAGTAATCACTTAAAAAAAGGCAGCATTCTTCAAATATCAAATACCACTCAGATGAGTGCTACGTCTGGTCCTGTCTTTTCCTACTTCTTAACCAGGTAACAAACAGGACATGGACACAATATCAGGAACAACTGTTTGGGATTTTGTTTGACACTGAAGTGCACACATTTCTTCGTTAAAAGCATTCAGTCTCGTCAAGATTGTTTTGGTTAACTGAGCTTAAAATTTTGATATAGCAGAGTGTCATCCGCATAGAAACGGAAGTCAACACATTAGGTCTCCAAATAAAAAAATTAAATATACTGAATCCTAAACATATATCAGTTGAAAGATTTATATGCTCATGCCATTCAGTATTAGTCAGTCTTTTCAAATATAAACAGAATAATACATCAAGTCCTTCATGATGTTTTATTTTCTTAAGTTAAAACGTGAACAAAAAAATCTGAGTACATTTTACAATACAGGACTGTAGCTAGGGCTGGATATTGTTGGAAATTTTTACCAGTGCCAAATTAATACAATACCTGAGTTTCAGTCACATTACCAAAAAAAAATATGTTTTCCAATACCTTACTTTGCCAAATATAAGCACCTTTCTCTACAAAATCTTATTTTTCATTGTACAGAAGAAGCAAAGACAAGTTATATATTGTCTAAACACAAGGAGCAGTAGTCAGAACTTTCTCATTTAAATTATGATTTAAATGAGGAACTATCTTACCTAAGAAGTAAGTAAACAAGATTACAAATCTAACCGGACATTCCGTGCCAGCTTTCAATACTGAATGCTATAGACACATTTTGTTTGGTACCAAAAAAAGTATTGTTTTGATTTTCAGCCCAAACTTTGAGTGGGAAACAACGGGAGCTCCTCCATTTCAAAGTAAACCAGTTGAATGGAGACTTTCCAGTTCAAATAGTTTACACTTACTGTAGGAAATAGCAGATGTGATAACTTATACACTGCTCGATATTAATAGTCCGCTTGCAGTTGTACTACAGACTGTTTGTGATAAACATCAGAGCAGTTCCATAAATGCTTTATTATTATAGCTGAACTAGTTCCTGTATCAGTGGTATTATCAGACTTGCCTTCCTGTATGCGCTTTATCACTCTGACAGCCTCCCGTGTGTTTACACTCAAACACCTACACAGTGCAAGGCCTCACACTAGAGCAATAATGTGTATGTGTGTGTTAGAAAGCAAAATAATTAGGTAACAGCTCTGCAATGCTATGTGACACAGCAAGTCCAGTTTAATGAACTGCTTTTATGAGAATTGTCTATGACATAGACTACAGAAAGAAAAGCAGGAGCCCTTTGACCGAGTGGAGGAATTCCTCATTAAAACAACATGTCGCACTAACTACCCCATGAGGCTGTAATACTCATTACACAACAGAAAACTGACATGGATTTCGTCGGATGCATGAAAAATAGCTTTGTAAATTAATTAATAAATTGATAGTAAAAAAAAGCTATTCTTAGACCTTCACTACTAGTGGGGCCAAAAATAACAACGTTAGGCCTGAGTTTGGTGCCAGGGGAAGGGCAAGGCTGTTGCAAAAATCAAAAAGGGTTCATCCTCTGGCCATTTTATGTTGTTTAAGGCAGTCGTTCCCAATGCCCGAACCATGGACCAGTATCAGGCCTCTCAACATTTGCTACTAAGAAACCATGCAATTTAAAAAAAAAAAAAAAAAGCAGAGTAATACCTTTTTTTGGTAATAACCTTTAATTTGTCATATCTCTGCGGGCTGTGCCTTTATCACTGTCTGTCAAGCCCACAACAGACGTAAAAGGCCTAACTCAAGTGTTATCATATACAAACAGACTTTAACATTTTGCATATTAGCATTCTATATCAGGAATAGAGCCGAGGCCGGCAGGAATTCAGTCTTTAGGGTTAGAGGTATCCTGTCAGGAAAGAACACTTGACCTGGTGGTGGAGCCGGTTGAAAAGTCCGCGGAACAAGAAAATTAATTTAAATCACCGGTTGGCATACACCATAACTACGCGTGGACAGCGTTTATGTAATTACTCTCACTGCCAGAAGGGAGAGACAAAAGTAACACAGTGCAGGCTTAGAGGCAAAAATACCCCAAAATAATCTTTAAAAACTAAAAGTTTCAATAAATTGAGGAAAAGAGTAGAGTCCGACTGATTCAGCCAATACTACTAAGTAGCAAAATATATGTCGGAGGTGATTTAGAAGCAGTGTCACAATTGTACAGTTTGTCCACAAGCTCTGTGAAATTAAATTAAAAAAAACACATTTTAAAAATGTAAATCTGAAATAACCGGCCTCAAACATCCAGTATCTTACCTGTTCAGCGTTCAGGCCTGTTGAACTCTAATGACACCTCACTCTCCTCTCCTACACAAAACACAAAAGTTGCCGTCGTTATTTAGCAGTTTGGTTACATCTGGTTTTATTTAGTTTGCGAGATTATTTAGGCAAATAAAGAAATTCATTATACTTTATTCAAACTCCCTCCTAACAGGGGTCCCTACGGTAATTTGCCACAGGTTTACGTCTTCAAACTGTAAAACAAACTTTATTATTACTGATGTAACACATACACATTCATGGATGACAACCAGAACAGTTCCAAAAAAAAACATCACTGCTGGGTGAAATCCACATAAAATTATTTTTAGCTTAAATCTGAGTTTTATAAGAATCTTCCCATGAAGTTTTGTTGAGTGATTAATCAGCATGAGCGGTCAATTGGAGTTAAAACATGTAAATTAAAAAAATTGAAGCTATGAGCTACAAACTGCCATTTGAAGGAAGGTTAATTATGCAGAAAAGCGACTAAAAACTGAAGAGATAGGAACAGCAAGGAAGTAAACTTTAGAGAAGACAACACCCACACATCATCACTACTAAAAGAGTTGGGGGGGGTACTTGAGAAAGTAGGACACACACATAGATGCTAATTACACTTAATGGAGGCAACACTCAGGCTCAACTTTTTCTATGACTCAGCCTAATAGTCCATGTAATCTGGTCCAAACTAATCAACCACCTACACTACCAATCATCCATGAGTCAGAGCACTTAACGCCACAGTCTGGCAGGATGATCAACCTCAGATTAACGCAGTACTTCACAGTTATCGCTGATTAAACTGATTTCACGGTGTTCATGGTACGGACATGCTGATCCAAGTTCTCCCCATGTACGACCAACTTCCATCAAGCTTCATACAAAGGGATTTCAAAACAACGCTTACCATTATATTCAGAAAACCATATCACATTTCGCTGCTATTAGTTGCATTCATTTGCACCTTCAAAAAGTGGCAAAGGTTGTCAATATTCACCAATAAATGGTATTCACAATCCCGTCAAGATGATGACAAAATCAACAAACTCCACGAAGCAGAATTCAAATGTTTTCCCTTTTCATTGGTTTGTTCGTTCACTTCTCAGATGTTACCTTTCCAGTGGAGAACACTTGGCTCCTAAAGTCTTTAAGACTTTAAAAAGGATAGAAGGGACAGTTGGAAGGATTTTAACATGTTCGCTCTTTAATTAACTGGCTATTATGCATCCACCCAACCATCTGCCAATCTATCCTGCATCGATCCAACGGTAAATACAACCTTCTGTATCGCAGCACAGAATGTCCTTGGGACTTAATAAACACTCCAGTATTCAAGAGCAGTGGTGGTTCATGCTTCTATACCTCAGTGGCCTGTGCATCACTGTAGATATACAATTTAATGTATTTCCCTGAAGAGGCCAAGAGACCCATATAGGAAAGATTTGAGGGTTTTTTTTATTTAGAAATGAATCATAGAAAAATTCAGTCACAAGGAGACAAAAACTGTGACAGTAGTTTTTTTCCTTAATTAAATAGTGATTACATCTTTGTGATTTTTACTGTCCTGATTTCATGTAATGCATCATGAACTTCTCCAAACACCACTTTAGGAATTGTACGAGAGCTTTGTAACCCCAGACCCAGACTTGTCTTTTAGTACAGATTTATGACGTTTTCTTTCCACCTGTAATAGATAGTTGACAATAGACCGCAACAGGAGACCTGGGTAGAGGGAAACGCTCCCAGCAAATTTGAGGACGTTTTTAAAACCTCCCAAAAAGGAAAAAATGTCCATGAAAAAAAGAAAATCAAACTTAAAGATCCAGAGTGTAGGATTTAGAGGCATCTAGCAGTGAAATTCTAGTTTGCAACCATTTGTATACCGCTCACCTCACCCTCCCCTTCCAAGCCTGTGGCCACAAAACTCTTGAAACAATGCCAACGGCCCAATCTAAAGACAATGTTTTATTTGTCCACTGTGGGCTACTATAGAAACACGGCGACCTCCATGGAAGGGGACCTGATGAAAACAACGATTCTTATTTTCTGGTGATTATACACTAATGAAAACACACTTTCAAATATTATATTCCATTTCTGCCAATAGCTCCTCCTAAATATATCACACTGGACCTTTAAACAAAATTACAATATCCAAACGTGCAAACTGGCAACCAAAACATGCAACAGCCAACAAAACGTCTGCGGCAATGACACCACAAAAAAGGCAGCAAAATAATATTTTACTTTGAATTTCAAGTTCAAGTGCTAGCATGTTCAGATCTTCAGATTTCGTTTGAAGCTTAATGAAACATTGTCCAGAGCCTTCAAATTTGCCGAGGTTTACCCTGCATGCAAGAAGAAACAATGCCACCAACAACAAGCTATTATGGTATAACCACTTCAGATGTGGTATATACTGATATTATAAAATCCCATGACCGTAAATTACTTTTCTTGTCAGGAAGTCTTAAGGCAATCATTTTGGTTTCCTTAAAAATGTTCTCTGAGTGTTTAAACAAGATTAAACTCTTGAACAGCATGCATACTTTGTCACTTCCACATCAAATTTAAAAACAGCTTTCCCAAACTTCTAGTTGTTTTTACGCCTCAAATTTTAGAAACAAAATTGAAGGCATGTTTCGACTACTTTATGGAGTCAACGAAATAGCCGAAATCTTGCTGCCCTCCAGTACTTGAAGTTCTCACCTAGCCGAGGTGATGTGTACTCAGGGTGTGTTCAGTACACCAACCATGACTGTTGGGTGCGGTCAGGGGTGCAACAGACGGCAGGGTTTCAGTGAAACCATGCTTTTCAGCTCGGTGTTACTATTTACAGTCAGAACCCCTTCCAAAAGTGGAACTTGGAATATATTTACCACAATATCGTGAGGTTAAAACGCTTGAATAGTTGCTGCAAAAACAAGACCTCAAAAGTTCTAGATCAAAGATCAGAAGTCGCCCTCTTAACTACTTCTCACATCTCACTCTTTTTCTGCGATTAAAATGCAGTAGTAGCCATGTAAAATTGGTGGCTCAGGCAGACCCACGGCTGAAGCGTAAATCATTTTCCCGTGTGGGACCCACAACAATAGCAACAGAAAAGTTGGCACGAAAATGCCGTGGACAAAATCGATGCAGTTGTACAGGCTGTGGTAACTTGGCATACAGAAAACACCGGCGTATAAATACGATTTGCGAGAAAAATGGTTCCTAGCAACTGCTACCAAAGCTTTTCTGTAGACTGGACTGATACATCACTTGCTAGGGCAAATTTCAGATGGAATGAGGACGTGAAAAGGACTGAAAAGGGGCTTCTTTAAAAGAATTGCTGGAGTGATGAAGATGTGTACTCCGGGTGTGGCCAGGGCACTATGACATCACTGTTGGGCAGTGGTGGAGGAAGTACTTAATCTCAGTACTTAAGTAAAAGTACAAATAACCAGAGATCTATTTACTTTAGTAAAAGTAGAAGTACAACAATGACAACCCTACTTACGTAAAAAGTACCTGTTTTTAAATGTACTTTAATTATTAAAAGTAAAACTACTTGCATAACAATTTATTCTCTCAATGTATATATTCTATTCTAGAACATCCGTAGTCCAATTACATGCCAACAGTTATGGCTGATTTAAAAACTAGAATGATAAGGAAGCATTCGATAACGAATACTGAATATTATATTACATTGTAATAAATGTGCAGTGTGACAGACGTTCCTGTAATTGCTAGGTAACCAGTGGCAAAAAAAAATATTCATAAACTGTTGATGAGTGCAAATATTGAAAATGTGGCTAATTTAGAAACCTCTACGACTTGTAGTACGTTATGTCGCTTTGGACAAAAGAGTCTGCTAAATACCATAAACATCCATAACTAAAGCCCAAAAAATATATATATTCTTGGGCAGGCATAGTTTACATACGGACCTCCGTGAGTCGTTTTTTGGCTCCTGTAATTTCGAGTAGTTCTTGTAAATACTGCACTGAAAATGTCACGAAACGTTGTAGAAACACAGTGGAGTAGAAAGTAAAATAATTGCTCCAAAATGTAACAGTCAAAGTGTAAAGTAAAAGTCAAAAGTATGCAAAGTACAAAGTACATTTTTCACGTAACAAAGTATTTGTACTTCGTTACATTCCACCGATGCTGTTGGGTGTGGTCAGAGTTTCAACCAAATGAGGCCGATGAAATAAACCCTTTCCATCTCGGTGTTAAGTTACTGTAAGGATGCTCTGGAACCGCCGGTATTCAGCAAAGCCCTGGTGGCTGGAAATCCAATAAAAGAAGGAGTTAACGCCTGCATTCTTGGAATTCCCCTCCCCTGTAATATCGATGCTGGTATCAAATGACTGTTGCTGAGAGAAAGAGGGAGAAGTATGAGAGTGTTAAGAAACGGGAGTGAAGTAAATATACGTATACACCCAATAAGCTGAAGGAACACCAGAGAAGAAAAAGAGTTCACACCCTGGGGGGGGGGACAAAAAAACAAGAGGAGGATGAAGAGAAAGATTTAGCTTGAAAATGTGCAAACCGAAACCGGCATATACTGTAAAACACACTCACACACTTCTGCTTCTATGACAGATGGAGAACAAGCGTCGAATGCTGTGATGTGATTTGCAGGTTGATGTGTTTTTGCTGGCGGAGTATTTCATGATAGTTTATTACACTTTTAAATCAACGATGAAAAACACACACACACACACACACACACACACTCACGCAGAGGGAGGAGAGGAGCCTTGTAAATCAGTTGTGCTGGCTGGTTCTTATCTGAGAAATGCCAGCTATGAGAGCAGGGCGGTACGGTGAGCTGAAGGCTGTAGCTGCAGCTGAGCTTCCTCTCCCTTTAATGACTCGCATGGCGCCGCTGCCTCATTGAACAGCAGGGAGGAGGCGAGCGGCTGCCAGGTTGAGGTAAGAACAGCATCCCAGCGTGCAAGTAATGATGAAACATTATGAAACGACGCTGCATGCTTAACTAAACGTTTCAACGCGGATCATGCCGTTACGCAAACCAACTGAGTCGCCGCCAAACGTGGTTTGACAGGTGATCTTTTGACCGATTTACGCCTCGTTCTAAAAATAACACCCGTGTCAGAGTGTGGTCCAACACTGATAATGACGGATTCTATATCTGCTGTAGCCCTGTGCAACACTACACTGTCTTTAATTTATTCTAATGGAGCATTGATCTGATTCCACTCAAGGATGCATGACAAATTGCCTTCCAACGCCAGGCCACAATTTTCATGTTTTTTCCCCACTGAGGTTTGGCAAGACTCGATACAGAACTTTGCTGGAGATAGACGTCCTTTTAATTAAGCGATAAAATGAATGATGGACAGTTCCCTTTCAAGGGAACTTCAACGCTGCGTCAGCTGACGCTATGGGGAACGCCTCCAGCGTGACAGCCTCTGAATCTCTTGTAACAACTTAGACCAATCTTGATTGGGTCCGACGTCAACACGTGACGCACGCCGGCGGAACCGGAGGTATAAAGGGAGCCGGCTTCACTGTTGTCGTCAGCCTTCTGATCTTCAGCAAGCGCTCTGAGTCTCAAAATGGCGAGTGTGAAGCGGTTTCGGCAGTGTGTTTACCCATGCCCACGCTATATCCCGGACGGCGACACCCACGACGTGTGTGCGGCCTGTTTGGGTAGAGAGCATGCACTGGCAGCCCTCGAGGGGGCTGGCTGTGTGCATTGCGAGCGTTTCCCGGTTCGGAAGCTCCGCTCTCGGCTGGCGCTTTTCGAGGAAGGCGGCCAGCTCTGCTCCCCACGCGGTAAGGGACCGGCGGTTGCTGAGGCATCCCGGCGACTTCACTCCTGGGGATCGCAGATGGACCTCGGCGATGAAGGTGAGACGGCTTCGGCTCTTTCTTTCCCTTCATCCGCGGGGTCTTTCTCCCGCTTTCGGGATCCGGAAGCCCGCACCGGGTCGGCGGCTTCTTCCGTCCCGCAGCGGGAGCCCGCGGTCCGGGACTCCGGTTCTGAGGAACTGGATGTACTCGGAGCGGATGGCGGAGACATGGGTGGCTCGTCAGCCCATTCTCCGCAGTATGACGAGCTGCTGGAGGTGGTTTCCCGTGCGGTGGCTAGGCTCAATATCGCTTGGCCTGCGGAAGAGCAGGACGCTCGTCGCCGGAGTAAGCTCGACGAGCGTTTCCTTGTAGCCCCACCTCCTCGCCCGCGTCGGGAGTTACCGTTCTTTCCGGACCTCCATACTGAGGTATCGAGGTCCTGGTCCCGGCCGTATTCTACACGGCTTTCTGGCCCGACTGGTCGCCAGTACGCTTCGATCAGCGGGCGCAAAGAGAACGGATACGGCACCATGCCTAGCATTGAGGAGACGCTGGCGGCGTACTTATCGCCGGAGGCCGCGTCCTCCCTGAAAACCCCGACGTTGCCTACTAAGCCATCGGCCTCGGCTTTAGTCGGCAAGGCTTACATGGCGGCAGGTCAGGCCGGTGCGTGCCTTCACACCATGGCGGTCTTGCAGGCGTACCAGGCCGATCTGCTTGACGACCTCGATGACGGGGGGCCCCTCGCATCCGAGGATGTGAAGGAGCTTCGCCGAGCGACAGATTTATCGCTCAGGGCCACGAAGGATACGGCCCGAGCTATCGGGCGCTCCATGGCCCTGCTAGTGGCGACAGAGCGCCACCTATGGCTAACTCTGTCTGGTATCAAGGAGAGGGATAAGACCTTCCTTTTGGATGCCCCGCTTTCACCCGCCGGTCTCTTCGGGGAAGCGGTGGACTCAGTGGTCGAGCGCTTCAGGGAAGCGCGCCAACAGGCTGCAGCCTTTCAGCGATTTATCCCTCGTCGAAAGAGGTCGCGGGCCGGGGCTGAGGGTGGACCACCTCAGCCTTCGACGTCTCGCAGCTCGTACATGCTGGCCCAAAAAGCGAGCGTGTCTCAGCGTGCCCCTCCCCAGCGGTCGAGGGGTTCGCTCCCGCCTGCTCGACGGGGGCCTGATCGGGAGAAAGCGGACCTGAGGGCCGTGCTTCTCGCCCGACAGGCTTCCAAAAAGAGGCCCTGACGTGAGCGTCGGGCCTCTGAGGGCGCCCCCCACATGGGTCGAGCGAAAAGATGTCTCCCCATTGGGCCCTCAGGAACTCAGCCGCTTCACCCCGCCGTCAGGGACGCTTCGGGGCGTGGCAAGTTCCGTGCAACCGCCGCCTTTAGACCTGCACGGACGTGCAGCAGTCGGGGCAGAGTTGCGTCCTCTACAGAGGCCTGTAGAGGTTCATTTCCGGTTGTCTCCCGCCGCTTTGTCGCTTCGGGACACCGTAGCTCTCACATCGCAGATACGGGGGGCGGTCACGCATGCACATGCCGATCCTCGGGTATTTCCCGCCGCTACAGCGCTTCGGGTAACCGAGGCCGCCACTCCGGGTCTCCCAGGCACCAGCCTCGAGCGGTTGGTCCCCCTGAGGGAATTTCTGCCTGCTTGGGAAGCATTGCCCGGCGTGTCGCACTGGGTTTTGCGCACCGTCCGACAAGGCTACACGCTTCAGTTTCGGTCTCGACCCCCCGGATTCCGAGGAATCCTGGAGACCAGGGTCAACCAAGTACAAGCACAAGTGATGGAGCAAGAAATTCACTTCCTCCTGTACAAAGGGGCCATAGAACAGATCCCCGACAGCGAGATGTTTTCCGGGTTCTACAGCCGGTACTTTATAGTCCCGAAGAGAGACGGTGGTCTGCGCCCCATCTTGGATCTTCGTCACCTGAACCGGCCTCTGAGGAGGCTCCGGTTCCGGATGTTAACGATCCCTATGATTGTGAGTCAAATTCAGTCCGAGGACTGGTTTGTCACAATCGATCTGAAGGACGCATACTTCCATGTCTCTGTCATTCCGGGACACCGGAAGTTCCTGCGGTTCGCTTTCGGGGGCAAAGCTTACCAATATCGGGTGCTTCCTTTCGGCCTAGCACTCTCCCCCCGCACCTTTACAAAATGCATGGATTCCGCCCTGGCTCCTCTCAGACTCCAGGGGATCCGCATCCTCAATTACTTGGACGACTGGTTGATTCTAGCCCAGTCTCGTCTACTCGCGGTACAGCATCGAGATGTTGTACTTGCGCACTTAAGGTGCTTGGGGTTGAGGCTCAACACGAGCAAGAGCACGCTCACTCCAACACAAAGGATCACGTTCCTAGGAGTAGTGTGGGACTCAGTCACGTTGCGGGCACAATTGTCTCCCACACGTGTCGAGTCGATCCTGACTATGGTACTCAGGGTGCAGCTAGGCCGACATCTCACTGCAAATCAGTTTCAGAGACTGTTGGGCCTCATGGCTGCTGCATCCACCGTGATTCCGCTTGGATTGCTGCGCATGAGGCAACTGCAGTGGTGGCTCAGGGACGCCGGGTTTTCCCCGAGGGGCAATCCTTTTCGCCTGATCGAGGTTACGCCCAGATGCATGCGTGCCTTAGACAGGTGGAGACAACGGACGTTCCTGACCCAAGGCCCAGTGCTGGGCATGGTGTACCACCGTCGCACACTATCGACGGACGCCTCCAGCACCGGATGGGGCGCGGTTCTGGAAGGCCGCACAGCCCGAGGTCTGTGGCTGACCCCGCATCTAGGGCACATAAATTGCCTGGAGATGCGAGCGGTCTTGTTGGCCTTACGGCACTTTCTGCCAGACCTCAGGAACCACCACGTGCTTGTCCGTTCCGACAACATGGCGGTGGTTTCCTACATAAATCGTCAAGGCGGTCTGGGGTCGCGCCCTCTTTGCAGACTGGCGCGCCAGATCCTCTTGTGGTCCCAGAGAAGGTTGCTCTCTCTCAGAGCACTCTTCATACCTGGGTACCTCAACGTAGGAGCAGACATCCTGTCGAGGCAGGGGCCAAGGCCCGAGGAATGGAGACTGCACCCCGAGACGGTGCAGATGATAGGGAGGCGATTCGGCAGAGCACAAGTGGACCTGTTCGCGTCCCCGGACAACGCTCACTGCCCCCTCTGGTTCTCCCTTGTATATCCAGCGCCCCTGGGGCTGGATGCCATGGCACAGCCGTGGCCGAGGCTGCGGCTGTATGCTTTTCCCCCGATTGCTCTGCTCCCGGGGGTTCTAGAGAAAGTTCGCCGAACGAGGGCCCAGCTGTTGCTCGTGGCCCCGTTCTGGCCCGCCAGAATCTGGTTTTCGGGCCTGGTAGCCCTCCTGGATGGCCCCCCATGGGAGATTCCCGTCAGGAGGGACCTGCTATCGCAGGGCCGAGGCGAAATCTTTCATCCCCACCCGGGGAAGTTGAAGCTGTGGGTTTGGCCCCTGAGGGGGACCACCTCCGAGCTGCTGGTCTCTCTACCGAGGTAGTGGAAACCATTTTACACTCTAGAGCCCCCTCCACGAGGAAACTGTATGCGGGCAAGTGGAAAGTTTTCACTAAATGGTGCCTGGAGCGCCATCTTGACCCAGTTCACTGCCCGATGGCTTCAGTGCTGGAGTTCCTCCAAAGCCGGTTTTCGGCTGGACTCTCCCCCGCTACACTTAAGGTGTATGTGGCTGCGATTGCAGCATTCCACAGCTTGGTGGATGGCTGCTCGCTGGGGAAACACCGCTTTGTTACCAGTTTCCTTCGTGGCACCTTGAGGATGAGGCCTCCGGTTCGAGTCAGAGTCCCTCCGTGGGATCTGACTGTGGTGCTGGATGGGTTGACCACAGCACCGTTCGAGCCATTGGACAATGCATCGGACAGGTGTCTGGCCTTAAAAATTGTATTTTTGCTGGCCATGACCTCTCTTAAAAGAGTTGGAGATCTACAGTCCCTGTCGGTGGCTCCTGCTAACCTGGAGATCGTTCCAGGCGCGGTTAGAGCCATCCTGCATCCTAGGCCGGGATATGTACCTAAAGTACCCACTGAGGTGGCCCGGCCGGTTGTCCTGCAGGCGTTCCATCCTCCAGTATCGGCGGAACAGGAAGGTGAAAGGCTGCAACTGCTTTGTCCAGTCAGAGCCCTGGAAGTTTATGTCCGGAGGACATCCCAGTGGCGTAAATCGGACCAATTGCTGGTATGCTTCGGGCCCCCTCGTAAGGGCTGCCCGGCTACCAAGAGCACTATTAGCAGGTGGATAGTTGAGGCTATCGTTTCGGCGTACGAGGTGCGCGGTTTGCCTTCACCTCTGTCGATCAAGGCTCACTCCACACGGAGTATGGCGTCCTCCAGAGCTTGGTGGTCGGGAACCCCCTTCTCCGATATATGCGATGCTGCGGGATGGTCCTCACCTCACACCTTTGTGAGATTTTATAGCCTAGACCGCCTACACAATCCGGGGTCTGTGGCTCTTTTGTCTTGAAGTGTGCCCTGATGGCTTCACACTCGTGGCAGGCATCCCTTCAGCATGGCGGAGTTGGTACTGCGTTCCCCATAGCGTCAGCTGACGCAGCGTTGAAGTTCCCTTGAAAGGGAACGTCCCAGGTTACGTAGGTAACCATGGTTCCCTGATAGGGAACGAGACGCTGCGTCTCGCTGCCATACTTCCGGCATGCCTGTGAGCGGCTTGCTTCAGTCGATCAGAAGGCTGACGACAACAGTGAAGCCGGCTCCCTTTATACCTCCGGTTCCGCCGGCGTGCGTCACGTGTTGACGTCGGACCCAATCAAGATTGGTCTAAGTTGTTACAAGAGATTCAGAGGCTGTCACGCTGGAGGCGTTCCCCATAGCGTCAGCTGACGCAGCGTCTCGTTCCCTATCAGGGAACCATGGTTACCTACGTAACCTGGGACGTTTTCCAATAAAATTTCGGCACGAACTCCTTTGACATGGTGAATATCGTGCTCGCTGAGCTGTCATTGATCTTTGCCGTGGAAAATAATCGCAGCTGTGTTGGAAATTGTCAAATTTCTCCACCAAAAAAAACAAAAGCAAAAAACAAACAAAACAACTAATTTGATGCAAGAAATACGGCATATTATGTAGTTACTGAACCATGTTTTATTTCATATCCATAACTAGGGTACCGGTGCTAAAATGATACAAACTGGAAGTCTTGTAACCCCACAATATACAATTTATATATGTACACAATTCAAATGGTACCTCAAAACTAAACCACAAGGTATGCATTTACAACTATATGTGAATCCTCCCTGTCCACTGACTGTTTTGTCTGGTCAGACTCACACAGGTTTGCAGTATTGTCATGCTTCTTGCTTTCTTTGGGGAAATAGGCAACTAGACACATTTTGGTCGGCAGTGCTATCCATAGAAACTTTTTAAATGTAAAGCTTTTAAAGAACAATCCATTAAAAGTCTATCTTTTTATTGAACACTGACCCCCTGAAGGCGTTTCTGAGAAACTTCGTGAAGGATGACAGCTGTAGTCCGCTTGGATTTAAAAAGGGTACAATGGATTCCAAACTAGAGCTGAAACGAATCATTCAATTCAATCCCAATTTGGATAACCAATCAATCATTTAAGTCATTTATCAAGCAAAACGTTCAATCATTCTCTAGTTTAAGCCCCTCAAATGGGAGGATTTGCTGCTTTTCTCAGTTTTACATCATTGTAAATGTATAATCTATGCGTTTCAGACTGATGGGTGGAGAAGTCAAGCATTATAAAGATCTTAACTCTGGGCTTCCGGGGAAAATGTGACGGGCATTTTTCGATATTTTCTGACACTGACAGATTATAAAAACAACGGTTAGTTGCAGGCCTTGTCCCAGTGCATAAGATCCAAAGAAACTTCTCAAACTCGTGCAGCACGGCCCACTCCTCCACTGTTAACGTGTGCGTTCACTTTTGTTCCAAACACTCGGTTTCGCCACAACACGCCGAAGCACATCTATCATTATCGGTCTTCATTATAGCCTTTGTTTTCTGCTCGTTTCCAAAGGGATCACCTTATCTTAAAACACATTGTGCAGAAATGTGACAAATGCTGTACGAGTGCAGCTCACAACACAGAGAAACTCTGAGGTTGTAATTATTGAATAGAGGATTAATTAACGGTGGTAGATGTAATTTCTTTTTTCTTTAAGCCAAATATGTTGTGTTTTGGAATGAAAAGCCCCCCCCATCAACTCTCTTCCTCCCATCCTCTATCTGCTTCATGCTCTCTGTTTTTCTCTCTAAATCTCTCCTTCACTGCCTCAGTGTTACTGCTCAAACTGTGTGGTTAATCCACTGTGGCATGGTAAAGGCTTTACACACACACACACACACACACACACACACACACACACACAGGTCTGGGCCTGTAGTGGAAGCCTTGCAGACATGGGATTTCCTTCACATCCAATTGAGACCAAAGAAACTTGGTGAGAAGAGCATGGAAAAGATAAGCTGCAAACACACACTCACAGTCGCACAAACATCTGTGCGAATATCAGACCAGCATCGCAAACGTCAATAGCCTAAACACAATGTTGACTTGATACAACATGCAGCTTATAAACCCCCCCCCAAAGAGACATCAACTGCACACAAAAATGACCACCCTCCACCCACCAACACACACACACACACACTCATCTTCTTCTTTAGGAATATGTAGACAGGAATTTGTTGGGACTTAATTACAATGTGGGGTCTGAACAGCATCCGATTAAGATCCAGAGGTTTTATGGCGGGCCTTTGAAGAGCTCTGAGTGCAGCAGCTCAACTTGGTTTAGCAAACCAGAATACACACACACACACACACACACACACACACACAGCAGAGACTGAAGCCAAATGTGGGTGTGGTTCTTTTCGGTTGCCAGCACACCAGTTTTCCAGCGCCAAAATGTGGACTATACAGTCGGCTGTCATATACTGTAACATTACTGACAGTTAAATTCTGTCGTGGATTCACAGTCGGACACTTCGAAACCTCCTTTCTTTCTCACTTTTCACTTGTTATGTGAAAAGTTAACAATGGTATCTAAAAGTCTTCAAAAACGGCAAGTCATTTGTAGCAAAGCCTGGAAATGTGGCAGGAATACACCTTAGCAACATGAGGCTTTTTTTTTCTTTTGACTTTGGCTAGTGTTTTTTATGATGATCTTTTACATAGTTGAGAGTCTGAACACAAATGATATGCAACACGGGCCGTGCAAGAGGCCGCCAGCACACCCCGCAGTTCAAACCATTGGTATCTATGTCGCGATGCTGTGAGGAATACAAAGCTCTAAAACTGCACTAACCAATGGTTTGACATAAACAACAGATTAAATGAGTACGTGCAATGTGAAAGGATGTTTCTCACAGTGACAAACCCACAGAGAATTATCACCAACACTGCAGCTGTCCTCAACTTCACCGGGTTTTAGCGTCTTTCAGCTCATTGTTTTGTTTTTTTAACGGCACACAACTTTACGGTGATGGTTTCTAGCTCTGAAGTATCCATCATAAACACAATCCCTGAATTATTACAAGACAACAAATATACATATTTTAGTGTTTGCGCCTCCTTCTTGCATTTCCACCGCCTGCAGCCAAACAATGTGTGCCTTTGACACGTGAGGAGAGCAGGCAGATTGCTGGTGCCGAGTTGAGGAATACAATACACCCTTCACAATACACTTTATCGGCATATCAGGCACGTTCCCATGAAGACGGAGAAGCGTGTATGGGCAGGAAAATAAATGCAATTACCCGGGTCGACAACTTTCCAGAAGGTGTTTAATGTCTAACAGGTTCATGCTTAAAGAGGCAGAAGGAAAAAACAGAAATGTAGAAGTGACACTTCCCCAGGAGAAAGGGTTAAATCCAACATGGCTTTTACCAAACGCGGTTCGTGTTGTCCACCTCTGATACGATACGATGCAGATTGAAGGATTACAATCGTTTGGGTTTGAGGTTATTAATACCACCCTGGTTCTCTGCAGGGAAATCTTCACCGCACTGACTTTAGTCATTCATGTCAAATCAGAATTTATGTGCAAAAATATGTTTTATTCGTGGTTTTCGTAGCAGTAACCACAGTAGAAACACCAAATACTTGGAATAAGCGCATAGACCCCCCCGTAAAGATGGACGACATGCCTCCACTTCCTCCCACTGTACAGGAGCAGCCGTCTTGCGCCGGTGACATCATTTGGAGCCAGAGTCTGCACGGCCGTGGAGTCTGAGCGGTTGTCGAGGTCCCGCCCACACAGGGGGCCGATTCAATCAGAAGCAGAGCTCAGCTGTCAATCATGACGTGAAACCCCCTTTTTATAAATAGCATCAAATAACTAAATGAAGTCATACTTATCAAAAAAAGGAACACTCGAACAAACATCAGCGTGATAAGAACTACCTAGACTGACAGAAACCATCTTTGGGGAAAAATGTATTTGACGTGTACTTTTTTAAAGTTTGGCTCATGTCCCGTCCGTCCATCCTTATGTACAGTCTTTGAATAAGCGTAGCTATTCATTATAGTTATATGAACCACAGCGAAACCCCAAGCCCTTGCATATACTGTCAAAATAGAGCCAGAACTGATGAAATGCACAATACATATCAGATAAGTTACTGACAAATGTTTTATTAGACGTTCATACTGGAAGTGAGTGACTAATAAATACAGCATTATTTTCCACCGAGGCTTTATGCTGACCGTCGGCAGTGAGTCACAACCAACAATTTGTCTCGTCAGGAGAAAATAAATGCAAGGGCGGAATTTTGATCTATTCGGAGTCTCTTCATAAATAATGCACTGTAGGTGACTGGTCTATTAGGAAGAACCTTTTTTTTTTTTTTTTGCAACAATCATCATTCAAAACTAAATCCGTGCTATAGACTTTTGATTACTAAGAGAAACATAGTGAAACAGTTACTGCATATATTATGGGAGTATCTGTATGTGAAGGTACACATACAGAATCTCCCAATCAGAACTATTTCTGTTCCACTAATAATTTCTGCCCCGCTGCTTAAGAGAGAACACAGTCGATATAAAAAGATCACCAGTCTGGAAGGAAGTCCATGTTTCAAAACCCTAAAATCTCCGTTAACAAACACTAAATAATGATTTTTAAAAATGCCTGGAATGTTGTATTCTGTCTTGTTAGGATCCACCAGAAGAAAAAAAACAAAAAAAACACACAGCCACAGCTTAGAAAAACCCTGCTGTAAATACCACAACATTGATCGACGGGCCTCTGTGGCCATGAGGAGTCATTAACCATACAGAGGAGATTCACCCAGGGGTGAACTCTAAGGAGACAGGTCAGCTGACAGAGAGGAGTTTCACTTTTCAACCCTGAAACCAATACTTCAAAAGGGAAAATCCAGCCTTAAAAAAATATATATATTAAAATGCACATTGTGCTGTTCCAATCATTCAGACAAATCCTCAAAAAAAAAAAAACAGCTTTAAGTGTTAATCTTACTGACATTAATACGTGTTGTGTTCCGACCTGAGTTTGTTCTTGAAGTTTTACAGTGGGTTTACAAGGTTTTCTGATGTCCGTAAGCACAGTTTGATACAAATCACAAGACACATCAGGGACACACGGAGCCCATTTCACCGCTCTGTAAACCTTGGCTACATGGTCTTATCCTAAAAACGGCCAGTCGACACCTGATTCGCCCGATTTTGTTGTTGTTGATATATCTTCCAGAGTATCCTTGCAATGCTAGAAATGGATAGAAACACGCATGCCTCACTGGAGGATGGACTACTCTCGTGCGCCAAGCCAACATACATTAACATTCAAATTATCCCAGGATTAAGAAGATCACGCCATACAGCTCTGCCGCTAAATGGCAGGGAATTGCAAATGAAAGCAGCTAAATGTGGCACTGTGTGCAGGAGCTTTGTATTTTTCATACTAAATGACCTCGTTTTAAATCAATACATTTCTTGTTGCTTAACAAAAATTGTTCCAAAAGTGTTTCTGACTACATTGGTTAAAAATAATGGTTATTTATATTGTGAAAAAGAAATTCAGCATCAGACATAAGAGTACAAATTCAAAGTATATGAAGGCTATATGAAATATAGGCGTCTACAGCCATGCTAGCGGCTCTGTGAGGTTGTACGTCGACGGTGCTTGGAGTTACAGGTTATTGTCAGCATGCTGACTCACAGTTACTGTGCTCACATGGTGATATTTAGCAGGTGTAATGTTCACTTCCTTAAGGCCAATGCATGGCTGGCGCAAGAGGAGCGCCTCTTCTACCTGTCGGGAGGTCGCCACCTTGTTTTCCAGTGCGCACGTTTAGCGTGTTAGCATGCTAATGTTGGCTAACTAGCACTACACAACCTCCCGGGTGCACGGATGCATGGACCAGATTTCAGGACAATCCATCCAGTAGTTGTAGAGATTTTTCAGTCCGGACCAAAGTGGTGGACAAACCGACCGAGCTACACCACTGGCATGGCTAAACATTAAAAAGATCAAAACGGAAAAATCAACAGACGGTAGTTCAGGATGGAAGCCCGAGGTGGACACTAAGGCTCAGTGAACGTCTGTGGAGAACTTTCAAGGTTTTAATCAAAGTGAAAGCAAGTAATTTCTTCTGTAAGTTTGTTTTTTAGCTCTGATACCGCATGCAGGCCATAAAATCAAAACTATTAAACAATCATCATTTATCAGATAATTCTGTTAACCTTTTATGACTCATAAGAGTATTACATTGTTAGCATGGAGCGCTGGAACCAACTACCTACAGGGGAGACATGGATCTCTATGGTTTCTGAATGGGTTACTAGGGCAGAGCGAAAAAATCATATTGCCATTATTTTGACAGATTACTTTGAGATATGAGTCACGATTTTAGTGGGAATGGTAATTTTTACATTTCATTTTCACCGATTTTATTTTTGAAATGATGATGATGTGATTTTTGCTGGGGGTCTGTACCAAACAAGCATGTTCCCTCCCGGTCTGGAGAATTCGATTTGTAGGCCCGGGCATCTCGGTAGCGCCACAATGCTTCAGTAATTCAAAACTGCAGATCCTGCGATTTGGATATTGCACTTGGCCACAATGCGATTTGGATAATATTTGTATTAATTGCTCAGCCTTATGGGTAATGTATACATTCTTTAAACGTCTTGGTGCACTCCTTTAAAAAAGGTACAAGTGTGTACGATTTAGCGACATCTAGCGGTGAAATTGCAGATCGCAACATTTTGAATACCGCTCGTCTCACCCTTCCCTTCCCAACCGTGTAGGAGAAACTATGATGGCCGTGAAACTCGCAAAAAAACAGTGTTAGGTTTGTTCGTTCTGGGCTACTCTAGAAGCATGGCGGTGCAACATGGTGGCCTCCGTGGAAGGCGACCACGGCTTATTCTAAAAAGTAATGAAAACGCAACGATTCTTATTTTCAGGCTATTATACACTGATGAAAACATACTTATAGCTCCTCCTAACTGTTACACACTGGCCCTTTAAGAAAAATAATGACCCTTAAAAATACTTCCAAATCAATAAGAACCCCAGTGTGATTATTTTCCATGGAGCAGATCACTGGTAACCCACTTAAGATCAATGGTAAACCCGTGGAAGAACTCCTTTTCTTGGAGGACAAAGAAAGCAAATCAACGTAACACTGGCATGCAGCTGTTTGCCAGTGGCTAACGGGGGGGGGGGGGGGGAAAAGTCAATGTGAAAAAAAAAACCCAAAAAAAAAAAAAAAAAAAAGACGCCCATCACCAAGAAAAACCCGCCGGGGGGCAGCCGGGCGCCCC
>CM022484.1:6512820-6541862 GCA_011952105.1 Coreoperca whiteheadi
CCCCACCCCCACCACCCCCTACAAACAGCTGACATCTTGCTTTGGAGCCGGATGTGTCAGTGATAAGGACCAGCAGTGTGGTCTGCATTCAGAGCTCCCTGCTGGCATCAATCACCGTCAAGACGCTTCAAACCCATTTAAGAGCCTGTTCTCATGGGTTCTAGAGATCACAAGCCGCAAGTCGTCTAAGAACAGGATGTGCCTGATAAAGAGCTTTACTGCCTGCTTTCATTTCCCCAAACATCACCAACTAGTGCTCCTGGAGATATGACGAGAGTATTATGAAAGCTGAGACTTCTAAATGATCATGTCTTGTAACGATTAGAAGTAGTCGGTAAGTTTCCTGCAGGCCTTCGTTCTTGGCAGGACATGCAGACAGTAATCAACAGCTTGCTGATCCAGTTTTCAAATGTTATACACTATATATACTAGAGATTAAAGAGCAATGCAATGTGCATTAAACCTCAATTGCCAGAAGGTTAGAGCAGTAGTATTGTGAGTTTCCTGTGTTAGACCCTGCAATGGCTAAACTGGTAACCTCATTACCAGTGGTGGAAAGAAACAAAAGTACACTTACTCAAGTACTGCACTTAAGTACAAACACACCTAACGATAATTTTTTTTATTGATTATTCTAAAGATTTTTTCACCCGTTTTCACAGCAGCAGGTGAGCCGCGTGTGGAGGAGGCTTGTTGTTAACGGCGTAGCCGTTCAAAAATGATCGAAACCAACATGGCACCGAAAGACAACAGGCACTTACAAGCTTTAACAAAGCAATTGCATAACAGGAGACTGTGTCTCTCGCCGTGTTTCTCCGCAGAGCATGTGCGACTGTCGGACCGCTCGGGAGGGGTAGAGCGAGGAACCGATGAAAATGTTTAGTCACCCTTGACAGATTTTTGGTAGCATGTGTGACCCTGGAGCGCCCTGCTAACCCTTATATTTTCTGACAGGAGCAGGACACAACCAAACAACCTTGTTTGGATGCAACAACAAATGTGCAAAAGGCATCCCTATTCTCAATTATATCACTTTAAGGAGCTCCCAGGAGTTGAATGAGCAAAATGATGTGTGGAAACACATCACTCTGCTTTGTTGTACACCAGTGTAGTTGCAACAAGAGAAAATAACTGCCCAATTAGATCTGAGTATGTTAATTGCATGCTTAACGCTAAACACTCCCGCAAGCTTCAGGCTAATGAGAGGGAAGAGGATGTGTGCTAGTTTAAGTCCATATGTTTGGACAGGCCCTGCTGCCACTGGGAGCAATTGTATTTATCTTCCTCCCTAGCTTACTGTATCAACTGCTGAATGCCGAATGGATGTAGGAGAAGTCACTGTGGAAATCACACTAAGCGAGATGACATAGAGCATTACGAAACCGCCAAGCTGCAGGCTGCATCTCAACCCATCATTCGTCCCTCACTCGTATTTACTCAGTTTCACAACCTTAGGCCGACCGCTGGGAACTCATGCGTTCAGATCGACTTACATTCCCTGACGTTAAACATTATATCTTGTATTTCCATCTCTTCTAGTATTTGCCTCTCCCTTTCCCCGCTTTTGTTATCATTTTTCTCCCTTAATCCACTTCTGTTTCACCATCTTTCGATCTGTTGAACATCCCAGTTCCTCCTCCTCATGTCAAGCAGCTTCCATTTTTTTGTCTCCTCCCGTTCCGACGCTCGTCTGCTTGTATGAAGAGGACTCTACGTTTCCGTTCACATGCTCGCTGACCCTCGACTAAACCCCTACCCTCGGATGTCCGTGTGGTTCCTGCATGTCTGTCCGTATGTGTGCGTGGGTGTATGGACGTGCTTAAATTAAATTAGTCCTACAAAATGCGAGTCGGATGGACACACACCACTGAGCGCGAGGCACCGGAGAGAGAGTACAAACTCAGGCACACTCGCTGTGAGTGCAACCTAATCTCTCCTGACTCTCAGAAGCTTCTGGGTTATTCAATAAGCTATGAGCAGCTGTATGAAGAAACTCTACATGTTGCGAGAGGAGGCGAAAGAGTGAGGTGGATAGTGACCGACTGCAAAGAAAATGTAGGCCACGATATTGCTTATTATCCCGTCCATCGCCACTTGTTACTCACTAGTTGTAGGTGATCCCGGCTATCAAGCTACTTCAAAAAGTCCAAGTACTCTTGACTTTTTTTCCACCCTTCCTTCTTTGATATGGAGCCTATCCCAGTGACTTTGGGCCTTAGGCGGGGTACACCGTGGACAATGGCCAACTCGTCACAGGGCTGACACATAGACAGAAACACACATTCATCCACTAGGGGCAATTTTAGCGTCATCAAATAACCTAAACATGCATGTCTTTGGACGGTGGGAGGAAGCCGGAGAGCCCAGAGGGAACCCCCAGTGACACGGGGAGGACATGCAGACTACACCCAGACCAATCCTGACCTTGCTCTGGTCTGGGACTCGAACCCACGATCTCCTTATTGGGAGGCAGGAGCTCTAACCGCTCTGCCACCGTGCACCCCTACATGGGAAGATCAGTCTTATATGTCGATCATTGTGACTACTGCGAGTCCTTCAAGTACGCACACCTGACTGTTGTGCTCAGTTGACTCTGTGTGCCCCTAATTTTAGCGATCATCCTGTAAGAGAGGGAAAAAAAAATGTCTCCAGCCAGAAATAAGTTCTGAACCTTCCCACAAAACACTTCTTTGTTGTCTGATAAACGACTGGAGGAATGCTGGAGGTTAATGGGAATTCACCAAACAACTCATTCAGGAGGTTAATGGGAATTTACCAAAATGACTCTGCCTCAAGGTTAATGGGGATTCCGGTCCAGGGCTGCAAACAGCTGAGAGGATAAATTGGGAAATTTTCTACAGAGGAAATTACAGTTCTAAAGGCGCTGAACCGAGGCTTTTTTAACGTCACCTGGGAATGCATTTTAAGAGCAATTTAACAACAGAAATAATGAAAAGAAAGCTGCTCCATCAGCCTGTTTCTTATTGAACATAACTAATGACAGATTTGAAACTGCAACAACAACTGTTCAGGGATCTTGACCGCGTTTATGAAAGCATAGAGGACGTATTTGTTCTGCCGTCTCTGCTTTGTCTTGCCGCAGTGAAAACAGGCATCCCACACTTGATGAAAGGATTCGATTTAGATTATTTGTTGTAGGTTTTCAGACCACCAAAAAGCTACTTTGTCAAAGAGGGAAATGGCACAGACACACACACACACACACACACACACGCCCGTGCATACACTAATCTGTGCCAAATGCTTCCTCCTGGTCCCAGTTTAACTCCTCAGATGAAAAACTCCCAACAAGAAACGCAAAGAAAATGTCAGAACACACACACACACACACACTCTTGTACATGAGCATGCGTGAGCGTGCCCGTAAACCACCTGAGGAGGGCTTCTCATCGCCGCTCAGACTGTCAGCCTGACAGACACACGCTGTGTCTTTGTAATGCAAGTACAGAGAGAAGCTGTGGGGCTTGTGGGAATCGTACTACAGGTTGAGAGGTGAGTGACATACAGTACAAACGAACAAACAAACATCAGCTCGAAAATCTTTAAACGACAACATTTGATTCAGATAGGAGTTTTCAGAAGGCAGATAAATACAATTTTGACTGAGCAACACCAGCTCCAGCATGAAAACCAGTTTGATACCAAAACGATACCTCATTTTACTGAGAATTTGCATTTTCCTACTTTTCTCCGGAGTTTCTCTGTAGCGTCATATAACCACCCCAGTGAGCAGTGATTTAGTAATTTGCAGGTTTAGATGTCGAGGTTTCATGTAACCGTAGTATCAACAGCATTTTGTGTGCGGCGCTGCAGTGAGGACCACATTTAGGAAGTCTAGACGTGTTTTTCGCCACCAAATGAATGCTTACTGTGATTAAGCCACAATTATGCCATGCACTCTGTCCTTAGCGGGGAAACAGGTTCACGTCCTCAATTAATGCCGACTAAATGCAACTTGTATAACTTAGAACCATACACTACACACCAACCTGAGCCATATAAGTTGTGAAATTCAGCCACGCTTTTGTCACGTCCCTGTAGAAAGCAGACTTGTTAACATCTCGTATGCAGTGAAAATAAGCGTTTGAATGATGAAGAAAGGGAAACGAAAATCGGGAAAAAAAAAAAAACTGTTGGCTTGTTTACGAGCAGGGGCGGATCTAGAACAATATTTATGGCGTGGTGAGGAATATTTATGGGGCAGGAATTTTGGAATGGTGGCAACATATGGCAGAAGTATATATACTGAATTTAATCACAGTGGTCACAGCTTGATGAGAAATAGTAAGTACACTACAAAAGGGCCCAGGCTGCCATTTACAAACTCATACAGACAAACTCGTGCTGCGTTCACGGCAGTCGGAGATTCACGCTCGTAAACTGTCAAATTGGCGATAACTTTTAAGTCATTGCTGCCTACTGGGGTGGCAAGGCTTTCTTTTAGGGTGGCATTTGCCACCCTATGCCGCCCCGGTAGATCCGCCCCTGTTTACGAGCAGTCTGGACAGCAGACCGCTCCTTTTTCCTGCCCCATCAGACTTCGCTTTCGGCAATAACTTCAGCCGGTGTCATCTTAACTGGTAGCAATGGCGGCCAAAACCACAAAAGTAACACCCAAGTTGTAACAAACCAAAACGATCCTCGTCACATAAAGCTGGCACTCACACACTACCTGCGTTGTAGTATCGGTGCGAGGACTTTAAATAATCTGTACCGGTATTGATATTGAAAACCCTATATTAAAAAAAAGAAATAAATCAGTCGAAGCGCAGTCTACTTCTCTCTGCCCGACTTGTTCTCTGTCTGACAGGCTACATGTCTTGTAATTAACATCAATGTCTTATCTGTCAGCAGCACACATGGGCAAGAGACACTGACTGTCAGAAGGACAAAAGGCAGGAGAGAGAGGGAGACTGTGACTCAGCTCCACCAGCTCTATCTTTAAACTACTGATAGTGGGTCTGTAGATAAGGCTCTATAGTTAAAACCAGCAAGCAGCAACAGACTCCTGTCTTCAAAACTCTGTGTGTGTGTGGGGTGTCTGGGCCTTTCAAAAGGAATTTCATTTCCAATATACAGACTGTTGAGGGTCCAATTTCCTGACCAGTGGAGCGCTCTGTCTGATTTGTGTGTGTGTGTGTGTGTGTGTGTGTCGCAGCAAGCCAGAGTCCAAACCTCAGCAACAGCAACCAAGCGAGAGATGAGCATAGCTGGGGAAGGGGAGACAGAAAAGTAGAAAAAGTGAGGCGGAGATCGGGAAAGGTGTGTGTGAGTGTGTGTGTGTGTGTGTGTGTGTGTGAGTGTGAGAGAGAGAGCATGCGAGGTGGAGAGGTGAAGAGAGAACAAAAATGAGGACAGCATGTTTAATGGAAGTGACAGAGCAAAGCCTTTACACCTACAAATCACTGGACACACACACACACACACACACAGCGAGCCGTGTTCTAGTCTGCTGAATACAAACAAAACAACTTTTCAATGCCTCTCGCTCTCTCCAGCATCAGAAACTTGCCTTTACTGCAGAACAGAAACGCTTTCCTCGCTTTCTTCTCATCCACAACTGAGCCTCACACACACACACAGCTCACATTTTCCCTTCCACTGGACAAACAATAATATCCACGTCAGGTTCGGACAAGTGTCCACCGTCCACCTGGGATGTGATGAATGAGATTCTTCGTGTTTGATTACATAGTCACGGTATTGTTGGATCGAGCAAAAACCACACTCTTCTTTGAATTGCGTAATGCCCTCTGTCTTAGAAAGCTGCTGTACAATTAAACGTGCCTAGCTTTACACCGGTAGTCCTCACAAAGACCTTAAAGAGTAACCAAACCCCCAAACCAGCTGAAAACCACTTTATATGAGTGTTTAGTAGTGTTGTTGATGGACTCGGGTCCAAATCTTGACATTTTATTGCAAAGTATTTGAACTCAACATATTGTGTGTTATAAATATGTAGAGCAACCGCCCTCTGCAGGTTGGAATTGAAATTTGCTTAGTGGCCAATCTGGAGGCAGGTGACATATACGGAGGCAGCTTTCGTCTCAAACCAACCCCCGTTGGTGTCCTGCTTGAAAGACGGACCAAGCACCGCCCCGTCGCTCAGCGATATGCAACGTCGCTCGTTTTCTTTCTCTGATTGGCTGTAGGTCAATCCAACTGCGCCCACTCCCAGCGCTGCCCACGTTGATACTTACCGCCACCTGTTGATCAGTGGAACAGTGTGCAACCATTGGTCGGAGTGTGTGTCGCGTCATCCGGCACACATGCGCCATATCGTTAACAGCGGTCAAACCTCCCACAGGGAACCGTTGCTTTGGACCAGGAGAATCTAAAAGTGGGTGAACACTCTTAAATGGTAAAATAACTGATCCGCTGGGCCGAACAGACAATCAAAGAGCCCCGGATCTGCCAAATGACTGCCAATGTGGTAGAGCCACCGGTGCTGGACACACTGCAAATAGTATTGACAAGAGTCGAACAAAAACTTGAGACCACGGCTCAATAGCACCCAAGTGCCGACTGTCAAATGGTTACTCAACACTAAAATCACAGAGGGAGGAAATCTGCAGCTGCAAAGCCCATGATGAAATAGTAAATGGCTGCATTTATATAGCGCTTTTATCCAAAGCAGTTTGCAATTTGCCTGTCAATCATACACACACACACACTCTCACACACGCTGATGGCAGCTACCTACCATGCAAAGTGGTGACCAGAACGAACGAAACTTATAGATTTCAACTTCAAACAACACAAGAGAAGGAGAAAAAGTTGGAAAAAAATCTACTCCGAACGCATCTTCAAGTCTTTAAACCTGGTTCATGTTCGGCTGTTGGCTTCTCGTGATGTTCACAAGTGGTGTCTCATTTCTATGCTGCTGAATTATTCTATAGGGTTACTTTACCCCGACCATTCGCAGCTACTCCGCTTTCTGGACGACCGTTCCTGCCCCAAAATGAGCCGACGGTTGAAAGCTTTCACGTCCAGTCGTGGTCCAAGTCCTGATGCGGAATATGCTCCGAAGAGAATTAAGCTCTTGACGCTTTGTCGAGAGTGTCAAGAGTACCATTGAATTCCTGGACATTTTTGGAAATGTTTTGGCATGAAAATAATGGCACTTAAAGCTATTTCAGCAAAAAAAAAACAAAAAAAAAAACAACAGCCTGCAGCTTCAACCCAAAACTGTCAGAATCATCCTCGAAACCTTCTTATCGATCAAAAATCCCACTTTTGAACTGTCGTAATCTCCCCCCTCTGACCCCCTCTGCTTCCTCTCTTATCTGTCGGTTTCATTTCCGTCATGCCTTTCGCCCTGTCCTGAAAATTTCTTTCTCTTAAGACAACTTCCCTCCATGACTGCTCTGATCTGTGTGCTGCAAAGCTCGGCATGAACAGCAGTTGGGTGCACATCAAATATTTGACGGGAATGCATGAGGCGCTTGGACATCTATCAGAGTCGGCGTCTGGAAAGATAAATCAAACTAGGATTGAAAAGATATGGGTTTTTGGAACATATTTTTTGTAATGAAGCTGCACTTTGCCAATATTTGATCCAGACGGAGACATTGAACCGGTTTAATCCCTCCTGAAATCATGTCACCGCTTTCAAATGTCATACAGAAGTATTTAGTGCGTTTCCTAGAACTGTATTTTTCCGTTAAATTCGTACCTTTAGAGGCTTTTCCATCCTGACAAAAACAGAATTCAGTATGCAACACTTTAAAGGAATAGTTTGAAATTTTGGGAAATACGCTTATTTGCTTTCTTGCTGAGAGTTCGATGAGAAGATCGATACGGTCATGTCTGTAAGTCAGTAGCCAGTTAGCTTAGCATTAGGACGGGAAACACCTAGCCTGTCTCCCAAATGCATCTCCCAAAATGTTGAGCTATTCCTTTAAAAAATAAACAAACAACTAGCTGTGGTCAGGTAACCGCCGCGTCACCAGCTCTGTACTTGCAGCTTGAGCTTTGAGCTAAATGCTAACACGCTCCCAGTGACAATGCTAACATGCTGATGTCTAACAGGTCGAATTGCTATGTTATATATCTCCTTTGATAACAAACGATATATAACGCGTTAGTTAGTGAGCTTAAGAAGGTTCTAGTAGGCAGATTGTTACCTTTGGACAGAGCCAGGCTAACTGTATCTCTGTTTCTGGACTTTATGCTAAGCTAAGTTAGCCTGCTGCTGACAGTAGCTTCACATTTAGCCTACCGTACAGATACGAAAGCGGTATCGATTTTCTCATCTAACGCTCGGCCAAGAAGGTGAATTTTCCTGAAAATACTCCAGAAATTTCAATAAATGTCACAATATCTCAGCTATTGGCACCCCTACACAGGCGCTGTCCAAGTCCAAATTTAACCTCTAAAATGAAGTTTTGGGAGATTTCTGGAAGCTGAGAAGGGAAGAAACCAACTTTTCCAAACATTTCCTTGAGGGGTGGAGCTTGCTTGGTAACATGTTGGAGGTCTGCGCAGCCTCATGCTGGTGGGAGACAGATTCACCCACAAGCATACGGCAACAAGCGGCATCTGCGTCCTTGAGAAATAACCCTGAAGCGAGTGTGTTTGTGTGTGTTGTTGGCACTCACGGCCCCCTGTTTGGCAGCGCTCTCTGCCGCGCACACGCTCACGTTAATGAGATGCAGCTTTGGCGTGCCACGTCTGCCTCCCGTGGAGTGAAACACATGCCATTTCCCATCTACGTCCTTCCAGAGCCTCGACCACTCGCGCGCATTTACATTTCAAAACCTGTAACATTCGGAGGACCTTGAACTCAAACCGACACGACCCTGAATCCCTGATTGGCTTTGAAAATGTGCTCTGATTATTTTCATGCCAATCACCCTTCAGAGTCAACTAACTGTTGTTGTTGGATTAACGGGAGATTCCAGCTGCTCCGCACGCTGTTTGGACAGCAAGAGCAATGGGGCTGGGGGGTTAACTCGGCTTTTAGCGGTAGCTCCTCTAAATGAACTTTAAGTTATATGTACAGTCATTTATGCACAGGCGTTTTTTGCTCTTATCTTATCGCTTTTAACTGCTGGATAACAAAAGCTGTGGTCCAGTTCAGGTTCCGCCTCCGTCGAAGTCTGTGTTTCAAGGACAAACACGTCATATTTTTAAAGTTCCCGCTGATATAAAAACAATTTAAACCATCAGGAGAGCAAGAGCTCATAAAATGTGCCGTTGTAAGGTCAGCTACAGGAAGGTACTGGCGTTCTCTCTTGAGCCCCGTGTGTTTAGCCCATATTTGTTTACATTTTCACAAATTGGCACCATTATAAGTACGCCAAATCAGCTATTAGCAGTTCCTGTTTGCAGCGTACCCATGGAGGTACAGATTACTATCACTGGATTACTGTGATACTGAAGACTGTGATGATTCTCAGGCAAGTTCTGAAGCATCTTTTTTTCCTATGATTTTAAAGAGGTTCTATGGACGTTTATTCTTTTACTACAGTGTAAGACCAAGAAAACCAGCAAAATGGTCACATTTAAGAACCAAACGTTGGGAGATTTTCGCCTGAAAAATGACTTAAACGACGATCAAAAGTAGTTGCACAATAACCGCCATGTCGACCGACTAATCGATTCATCCGTAAATCGCCGCACCTCTGGTTCCAACTCAAAAAAACGACTTCGCAACAAGTCCAGAAAAACGGCAAGAGACTCATAACATCTCGCCTGTATCCTGACACAGAACGGACACCCAGCTACCAGCACAGATGCCGACACGGCCGCTTCACAGGAACAGGATTACTCAATGAGTTTACCGAGTTTCCAAATAACCGCGTGGCGTGATGCCTGTGTTTCATTTAGTCTCGCCGTTTCGCCCCGCATGACCCGTAATCCCTGTTATCCAACACCGACCTGACCGAGGCGTCCTCACATTCCTACATAATCGGACGTGTAGCCACGAAATGTAAACACTCAGCCGGCCGTGGCCCGTCTCTGTGTGTTTCTCTCATTTCCTAACCCCCCCCCCAACTGACACAACATTAAGCTTTTTCGAGCGCAGGATGCACGTCGAATATTTATCAGAGCGGCCACGGTCAGGTGACCTGGAACAAAACAGCCAGCAGGGTAATACTAAGGTAATCTATTACTCTAATGCAAATGGTCAACATCTCTGATTGGGTTGTTTGTTTCAATTAATGCTGTATGTGTTTTGCGGGGGGGGGCAAAGCGTTTAAAAGTGAAATGCTCCCTCCCTTCCTGAGTCCGAGCATGTTTTCTTTATTAGCGGGGAGGGGCAGAGCCATTTTGTCACGGGAAAAAAAACCAAAAAAATCACATTAGAGAGGGAGGTGGCGAGGGGAGGGGAAAAGACAAAATAAAAAACGATGTTCCGAGGGAGGGAAAATTAAAAAAAAATAAAATAAGAAAAAAAAAAGTGCAAGAAGCTAAAGAGAAAAGGAATAAAAACCAAGAGCGATTTGAAGATTAGGGGGGAAAAAAAAGTGATGAGACGGGCGGAAGACTAGAGGAGGAACGCAAAGCACGCAATAAGGGGAAGGTGAGAGGAGTAAAGAAAGGCAATAAAATCAGAGCAAAAGGGTGGACGGAAGAGGAGGGAGGAAATGAAAGAGGAAAAATAAGTGGAGAAAAGCTGAGGGAGAGAGGGAAGTTGGGGCGCTGAGAGAGGGGCGTTTTCTGGCAGCGGACAGTTTCCATTACAGGCAAAATAAACTGATACCACATGACTAATCGCCTCATAACCGGAGCAGGAATTTACTACAACACACACACAAATGTAGTACTGCGAGAAGGAGAGAGAGGGGGGGGTATGAGAGGCAGAAATGGAGAGAACAAGACGGAGAAAGTGAGAGGAAAGAGTGGAGGAGTAAACTCATCCACTCCGGACGAGCACAACTCCAGGAAATACCCACTGATCTGAGGAATCACAGCAACGACACAACAGGATATAATAGCTGGACCCAGATCAGCTTCTGCTAATAAACAAAACATGTTTGCAGGAACAGACCAAGTTTTCTGTCGACCGGACCATCTGTTACCATAGATATTTAACTGCGGGAAGACGCCACGCTCTATCGACTGTATGTCACTTAATGACTTCCACTACGCTGCAGCATGCGCTGTTTCTGAGTGAGGAGTAAAGAGTTATGCGTTTGGCACGTGTTTGTGTAAGCGCAACAGCGTTCAAAGACGTTGGACAGAGCTGCGGTTTCTGGAAGGAAACCACCGGAAACTTCCGTTTTAAGATTTCCTTTTACCGATATGCTCGATTTTCCGCGACACAGAAACACAGGAGTCTTGACGGGTGATTTAACAAATACTTTTAGGTTTACGTAATGGCGGTCGGTTTGAGCTATTTAAACATTTTGTCTCTCTCAGTTTGGTACGGCGGGTGGCTCTAAATACGATCGTAGTCGCGACCCTCGGCTGTCCCCGTTACGGAGAAGAAGCCAGGCCCGAAGTCGCCAAATTCATCCGAAACTGATCCAGAATCCAAAAGTAAACCCAGCGTACGGTGTCTGTTTGTGGCTGGACTGGTGACCGGCCTGCTGGCTAACGAGGCTGTTGTAACTCCTGCCAGAACCGCAACATCTTGATGTTACAGTTCATCTTCTACATGTGTTCAACAAAGAACAAAGTCCAAATCTGACCGTTCTGGAGTTGTTCGAAGGTTTCCCCAAGTTATTTGTGAAAGCTTAGTTTTGCCCATTCTGCTAAAGTATCTCTGCAACACACGGGGACGTCTGTAAAAATTCTTGAAGTTCGTCAAATCCCCACTTTTTTTGTAGAAAATAATCGTATTCAGAAAATGCTGCTCTTTGATGCGTTCCTCCCTCGGGAACTCGTCTTCTCAGGCAGCGCCAACTCCCAGGCTACGTGTCGCCCCGGGTTCAGGTTAAACCCCTATGTGAACCCTTGTGCTCCTCGTGGGTTTGTCGGAACCCAGATGTGGAGCGGACGTTCGTGCAGTCGGAACTACTCGGACATATATCGCCGCATGAAAATGTGTGACCGACTCTCCAACCCACGTACAACACACAGTAGTCCGTTATTATGCGACTAAAAGCATTTTCTTTTTTTTAAAACCGAGCTTAATGCACGGTGACAGGACAACAGGACTGAGGTGCAAAAGACAAGAAATGAGACTTAAGCAAGCACACACACGAGTGTCCTGACCTCCCCACAGCCTTCCTGTCTGTTTCGATAAAGCCAGTAATTACAGCTGGGATGCCAAAATGACCTAACGCACAAACGCACACAGAAATAAAACAACACACAATCAGTGAATCTAAACCGCTGACGTAGACCCCACCAGATGAAAGTGTATTTGTTGGAAAGTTGCACATTCACGAGTAGACCGAGCCGCCACTGTGAAGTGTGGTGTGTTTGTGTATGTGTGTGTGTGTGTGTGTTCCGGGGAAACAAAATCTGACATTTGGTTTCATTTAGAAGTAACAATGTGACTGTAAATGGGTACAGCTCTTTTATTCCACGGCTGCGTGAGAGACAAAGAGACACAGAAAAACAGCAACAAGGGCATAAGGAACAACTAGGGTTGGGTCCCGATAGCCGGTTCCATTTTGGACCCAGTTCTCAGCAGGTACAACGTCCAGATTTGTTCAGATAAGAATCTAAAAAAACATCTAATTTATCTTCTCTTCTTTATTATTAGGATGTATTCAAGTAATTGAATGTCAATCACTCAGTATTTGTGACCTTTTTTTGCTTCAAAATCGATCAAATGAACAACTCATTCGTTTCCTTTTGGAGAAATCTTTCATTTTATTGCTTAAACTGCATCCAATAATTGTATCTTTTAAAACTAAACCCATTTAAGTGCCATTTGACAGTCTTGGTTTTAAAGAAAACATGTTCTGAAATACAAAACAAAAAGACGTTTCAGCCTGACTACAGCTGAGGCGTAACGTCAGCCTTCTCTGTGGCGTTTGTACGAGGCAGAAACGAGTGGACAGGAACTGAATGAAGCTCAGGCTCTCACAAACTGACCGCAGTATTTTATTTTCTGTGGTTAATATCTTGAACAGAATCTAGCCAACTTAGGGACGTCCTAACTAGCCACCACATTGATTTAAGTAACTAGCCATTACATATGGCCATAGTCGCTCTTACATCGATGATTTTTAGTAATCGAGTTACTCCAGGAATCGTTCCAGCCCTAGTCTGAACGTGCACTGTTGATTCTCAAATACAAGCCAGTACGCAAATACTGGAATAATTACCCATAACTGAATCTAATAACCTACCTACTAGTGTAATGGATGCATGGTGTACATTTCTTCACAATTAATTCCAACAGCAAAACAACAGAGTCCCACCATACGTATCGCTCGCGCTCCCGTCCACTTCCTGCGGTTGTTTCCCCAATAAAAGTCGTCCAGGGAGGCACCGGATCATGCCTCCTGGACCACTAGAAGGCTTTTAATGTAAAACATCTGCAGGAAATGCTGAGGTTGTATCAACAGCAAACGGCAGCGACAGCAAACTAACACAGTAAACAGGAGCATATCAAAAAAGCAGGGGAGGCTTCTAAATTAAATCTGACCCGGTGTAAAACAGGAAATCAAAAACGTCTGTAATAACAATAAGTGTCTCATAAACCCCTGCTTCTGTTACCAGTTGGGTTAGCTAGAGGCCAAAGCTATTCTTTCCGAATGTAAACTGTTTTGGAGGCTGATTTTTTAAATATATACGTGCTTGGCGGATGTTTCTGGGGGGGGGGGGGGGGGGACAAGTGAGTGAGTGAGGGAAAAGAAAAAAGAAAGCAAGAAAGCGGCCAAGAAGGAGAAAAGAAATAACGAGAGGAAGGCAGAGAGCCAAATCATGCAGGGTCAAGACAGGCAACAGGCCAACACACAGGAAATGAAGCGCACACACACACACACACACACACAGAGCACAACAACCCAAACTGTAACCACCACTTTCAAACTAAAAATAAAGATATGTAAACAAAACCAAGTACAAGTACATGCTGTAAGTAGTACTTCTACTGCATGCATGCAAACTAAATACATAAACAATGTCCAAAACACACACACACACACACACACACTCAGCTTTGATGGCGCTCATGTGATCCTGATGCACTCGGTGTGACTCAGAAACCAAGAACAAGATTTCTGCAAGTAATCAGGGCCTGAGGCCGCCTCCCAAAACCAAAACTTTAACATGAATCCAGCCCCAGAGGAACGTTCTAATGAGAACGTATGGCGAGAGACGGGCCTGCGCGTAAAGTTCAAGAGGGCAGCGAGGTCAGATGGCTCTGTGTACAAGTTCCTCAGCGTTAAGGTCGGAGAGGTCGACGTGCAGACGGGGGTCGAGATGTTCGCCTGTGTTGGATAAAGGGAAATAAATACACACGAAAGCTGCATTAATGGATGTTACGGCCAACTGGGGGCAGACGGACTCCAGGACGAGCTCTGGTTTGGGCTCCACCAAAACATCTGGCTCAAACCGCCAAGTTTTTTAAATTTATCTGCCGATTTATTTGTAGCTCGGCGGGATACGTTTGCAGTCTTTGGCTGACATTGTGGCGCTTGCTGATGGCCCGGTGTATTACCGTTACATGTCAACGTGCTGCCGGCAACCCAATGATGCAACTAGCACAAAATGAAAGATTACTTATTTTCCTTGATTTACAAGTCTCACCAGGGTTTAACTAAACTGCTCTTTGCTCGCCATTAAAACTGAAATCATTAGCCAGTTAATCAATTAGTCAACTGACAACAGTTTTGATCGTCAGTTCATTGTTTAAGGAATTCTTTAAGCACAAATCACAAACATGTGATGGTCTCCGTTGGGATTATTTTCGGCTTCTCTTTGTTTTACGTGAAAGTAAACTCATTGTCTTTGGGTGTTTGGATAAAATCAGCAATTTGGGCTCACGAGGAAATTCTGATGAACATTTTTCATTAATTAAATCGAAAAGATATCATTAGTTGCGGCCTTACTTCCTGAAACTTTCTTAAAGTAAGTAGTAAATGCGATGAGTTGGTTTCACTTAGATAAATAGGCTTTGTGAGCTTCCATTAGAGGTCACGGTAGAGGTAGCATAACTGATTGCAGGTATCCAACACTAGCGAGGACAGTACCACAGTTTCACACAGCTGTATAATATATATTATTTATTTTTTTTGCATTCGTGACAAAGACAAATAGAAAACCTGAGTGTGGAAGGCAGGAGGTCGAGTGTTTGGCCTGAACGAAGATAATGAGCCGGAGGCGGAAAAAGAGCGAAAAGAAGAAGGTGGTGGTGAAGAAGAGACGAGTGAGGAAAACATTTAAAAAAGGAAAACTCAGGAGGGCTGCAGAGTTGAACAGATGCTCACCCAGCAGGTTACTGATTTAGGACCACACACACACACACACACACACACACACACCTCTAACTGTGTGACAACAGCTACAGCAACTCTGTTAAACTGGTTTATTCATGGTTAACTCTCCAGTCACATCCAGTGGAAAGTACTGACAGTCACTGATTAGGGTGTGTGTGTGTGTGTGTGTGTGTGTGTGTGTGTTCTCCCCCCCTCTCTCACCTCCTGCCAGCAGCCAAAATGGGAAGCACTTGACAAACATTACTGGGACCTTCAACAGTGAACCAGCCCTTCTGCCCCCGACCCTGATTTCCCGCACGATCCCCTCGGTCCCTTTCACGCTGCCGATGTTGATTTAAACAGGTCATTTCCAAAGAAAATCAGGCTGGTTTTTTTGGGGCGAGAAAACTAAAAAAATAAAATTAAAATAAAAAGTAGATAAAAATGCCATTCAGCAGAAGAAAAACAAGACCCAGAGCCTCATGCAATGCTATAGCAGCTCTGTGGAGCTGTATTTAGGCTAAATGTTACCATGCGAACATGCTCACAATAACCACCTTAGTTTAACATTTGCTAATTAGCACAAAGTACAGAGGCTGACGACAATGTCACTCGTTTTGCAGGTATTTGGTTACAAAAACCACAGTGCTGGATGAAGCGAAACTTTGGCCTGATGAAAAGTTAAAGCAGCGCCAGAGTGCTCACAAATCATCCTGAGGGGAACACAAACGTTCGGGGGCTAATTTACTGGCAACCCATCCCACAGTGGTTGAGATGTTTCACTCGAAACCGCCAACGTGAACCTGGAAGCTCAGGGCATCCCGTCATTAGGATTCATCCTCCGTGGGCCATGAATGTCGAGACAGAATTTAATGGCAATTCATCCAGAGGTCATTTAGATATTTCAGCCAAAAAAAACAAAACAACAACAATATTACTTCCTAGTCGCTTGCTTGACCTGTTGAGCCGGTCAGCTTACGGCTCGGCTGAGCGCGGCGACGGAACAGCACCAAAATAACGCAGGTCGGTGCAGGTAAACGCGCAAAATCCCGCCATGCTACAGCGTTGCTAATGCCTGCTGCACAGGTCCCGTGGGGAACTGGTAGCAGTGATTTTTACGTTCTGTCTGAAAGCACTTGGGCACGATTTCCCTGACAAGTACTGAACCTCGTCCTGCACTAGGAAACGTTTTTCGAATCTGTATCTCCCCGCAATCATGTCTTAATTTAGGACCGGGCTGGGTGTCTGACATCTCTTTCCTTTCTTTCCAAACTCAAACTTTAAAAAAATAAATAAAAATAAAAAAATACTGAAAACACTCCACAGCGATAACCGCAGGGTCACAGATGAAGAAAAATACAAAACAAGGAACTTCCTGATTGCCACTTTAAAATGTGCATGCTTCATGTGTAATCAGTGGTGTGGGTGTGTGTGTGTGTGTGTGTGTGTGCATTTTCATGATTACCATCGCTGCGTGAACTGTGGCATGTTGATTGCATGATGTGATTCTTTTTTTTTTTTTTTTATGCATATGTGACGTAAAGCACTTTGGTCAGCTCATGTTTCAAATGTGCTATAGAAATAAATGTGACTTGGCCTGACAAATAGTGCTTAAGCTTAATAGGGAGGGGCTGTGGATGTGGAGACTTTATCTCTATCAAAAAAAGAACATTTTAACAGTGAGAAAAGGGTAAGAAATGAGGTGGGGGGGCGGGGGGGAATGGAGTAAAACGAGGTCCAGAGAGACGCATGTGGGAAGGTTCTGGCATTAAACACTAAAATGTTGAAAGAAAGAAAAGACAACATAGTGGAGGAGAGGATTGTGGTTTCGGGGGTTTCCTGTGGTGGAGACAAGAGGTCAAACTGCAGCCATAAGAACACACACACACACACACACACACCCGCATACCCTTAAATAAACAAAAAAAAAAGGATCAAATGTAGCTGTACTGCATTTAAAAAGACAGAATTTCACTAGCGTGTGTGTGTGCGCGCCATAATCTACCACAAGTGTTAGAAAGAAGTAAAACACATATCACCTCAGATGCCATGTGAACACCCAGCCACCCACCTAAACCACACACACACACACACACACACACACAGACAGACACTTCACACTCCGTTCTCATCCCATGCCGCCATGCAGGTCTTAAACGTGTGAGTGTGTCTCCAAGTATTTGTGTACCTCACACTCACACTGCGTTTCGTGTTAGATTATCTCACACATACACACACACACACGCACACACTCACTCACGCCTCAACAAACAGCCAGCAGTGTCAATGAGATGCCAAAGCAGCCTGCAGACTCAGGGGCTCAGGGGTGCGATCGCGCTCGGTTGAGGCGTCCGCCGTGACGCAGGTAAACCTGAACACGGTGCTTCTTCCCCCCCCACACGCACGTTTCTCGCTTCCATCCGAGCGAAGACGTTTCCACAACTCACCACGAGGCTCCAGAGAAATCTGAAAAAGGTGGCTGGACCGCGTGGTGGAGACAAAAAAAACAAAAAAAACCAAAAAAAAAAAAAGAGGGCAAAAAGCTCTTCAAAAAAGTCACAGACCGGGCTGGGCAGTGACACAGTAGCGGTAATGGTTTTAAAGGTCACACAGACAGTTATGTTCTCGGTCAATCTATATTGTCGTTGTTATTACACGGCCATATTTAGCATATTTTATGTTTTCATTCTGTGTACCGTGTGTGGGTTGTTGTTTTGTTTTTTTAAAACCTATTCATGAGCCAAGTCCTTTTGTTGTGATGGATGGACTTTTAATTCCTGTAAACCCAGCATCTGTTTGGCACTTTGGTTAGGACAGGTTCGCTCAAAGCAAAGCAGCTATAATCGATATCTTTATTATAATAATAATAATAATAATAATAATAATAATAATGATGATGATGTCTGAAAAGACATGTGAAAGCCGTCGCTCGTAGTGATGAACCTACAGAGAATAATCGCCTGACGCTCCCACCGGCTTTTGGGAAGCTTTACAGTGAGTTTCCGCTCGTCGTTCAGCCGTCCGGCCCACGACGTCACCGTTTTGGTTCACTCTCGCCGCGTCGTTTCCGGCCGCAGCAGGCAGCGGTTTTTCGCAGAAAACGCTGGGAAACGCCGCCGTTCGCTACCTGCTCGGCAGCGAAACGGCAGTCCGACACGAGCTGGTGAACACGGTGGAGCGTTTAGCAGCTCAAGAGCCAGACGTTTCCCCATCGGGAGTTGGTAGAAACACTGGACTTAAACTCATCAGGTGGACACGAACGCGGCATCAGATGAACGACAATGTTGCTCTGTAGCGTGGGAACAAAACAACTGTCTCCCAACAAGTGCAACACATCGACCTGAAAAGACGGTGACGTGTCAGCGCACTCGCAACTTGTTTCTGCTGAAAACAAGCGGCCAACAACAACAACAACAACAACAACAAAAATCATGTACTGCAGGTTTAAGTGAAACACTTTGGTATTGTCTGTGTCTTGCTTTGTCCAGCTGTTCATACCAGGTGGGAGCAAACAAAAAAAAAAATTAAATAAGACAATGTTAGCTTCCGAAGAACGGTGAACCCCCACAAACCCGTAGGTTGCAGGACCGTTTGCTCCTGACAAACTGGACTTAACACTCGCGGCGTGAGAGCAGCCTTCAGCAGCAGACGAGTGGATTTAATTGCAGCCCACACAGAGAGACCACGTCTAAATACTCGCTACACCGGCCATCTGCTGACCCTCACGCACCATTCGTCTTTATGAGAATAGCTATCAGACATTGGGGTTTCTACCTTTGACACAAGTGAGAGCAACACCGGATTTCCCCAGCCGCCTCAGACTTTGCTTCTGTCAGTGACGACGCGCGAATCGTCAGTTACCTTTTCTCTGGAACGACGCTTACCTCAAGGCCGGGGGCTACCGACACAGACTAAAATAAAAAAACACTCGGAAATTCCCGCAGCCAAAGATCACAGCGACATTCCAGCTTTCCCAATCAACTCTGAAATCCCCAGTGAGGTAATGAAAACTAAACTCGGTCCACATACTGATGACGTATTAACGTCCGACCCTAAAATAAAAAGAGTCTTGTGCAGAAAGGACACACATGGTCTTTTTTTTTCGGCAATTTGGTAGTAGCCTACTCCTACTACCAGTGCATTTTTAAACATAAAAATCCATTTAAGAAAAAGTAGTCTTGAAGGTTCAACATGAGACCAAATAACTCAGATTCCCAGAGTGTCTTTTTCCCTTAGAAACGCATGTCAAACAGGACATAAGCTGTACTGTAAGGACACACTAAGGAGTAAGGATTGTGAAGCCTGTCCGGGGGGGGGGGGGTGACAGCCAGCCAGTGAGTCAGACTGACAGGAATAACAAACCCAGATAGAGAACAATGATGTGGCCAAGGCCTGAAGGACAGCAGGAGGGAGAAAGAGCTGAAGAAGTAGTGATGGTGAAGCAAAAGGGGAGAGGAGGGAGAGACGGTGACGGGCGTGGAGGGAAAAACTGAAACCGAAATCGGGGGGAAGCATTAAAGACATTAAAATTCAATGGAAAGAAAAAAAGGAAGTAAAACCGGAGAGGACGTTTTTAAAAATAATGCTGCTGAATGGATTTCAGTGGAATTTCGAGAGGGCTGCTCACCCTGGTGGCTTGCTGCTGACGCTAACCACCCAATGTTGTTCCACCACTTAGGTCCACACTGAAATATCTAAAAGACTATTGGAAGGCGTGAAGGTTTGAACACAAAATGGGACAATAGCGGTCCCCAGAGGATGAACCCTACGGACTCTGGATAACCCCGGACTTTTCATCCAGCACCATCATTAAGTGAATATCTCAAATACTTTGGTTTATGACTAAGTATCCGCAAAACCAATGACATTCCCATCAGCCTCAGCTGCGCGTTGTGTTTAATGCTGCAGCAATTAGCTGATATGGGGATCAGCGTAGACATTGCGCTGACATGAGCATGGTCACAGCGAGCATCTTAGCATGCTAACATTAGCATTTAGCCCGCTAGCATGGCTGTGGACGCCACACAACGCGCTAACCTCTTCAGGAACTCTGTCCCTTGACTTGGAATACATTGGAAGTAGTGAGAGATGTAGATGCCAGTGTCCACGTAGTTATTTTGCATGGAGATCAGCGTCCATGGGTTTATATAAATCATAATAATTCACATGAATTCTCAATGGAAGACGAGGCCCCAGAGCTTTAGAAAAGGAGATACTGAGTTTATTAAGTACACTAATGCAGTCTAATACACTAGTCCTGCTGTGTTCACTTTCTGTACAAACTGTTTTTAGAGAGAAGTTAAACTAAAGGATGCCGTTTGTGGTGGTGCTGAACTGTCTTGCAAACCTTTAATGCAACAGAGAGGCGTTTCTGTTATTTAGTCTACCTTCCTTTTGAATGGGGAGTTAAGTTAAATTAACACCTCTCTAAAGCTTCTTCAACAAAAAATAAATAAATAAATAAACCATTACTAGCTTCTTGAAAGAAGGATGTATTGTGGGGCGGTTGCATCTGACTGCTGCTAGGTGTACCTAATAAACTGTATATTGGTCGCCGATTTAATCAGCTGGATCAAAAGGCTTAATTCCAACGACAAAGTGTTGAGCAAAGCAAATCAACATTTACGCACAGATGTTACATTTATACAAGAACATATACATCGATTCCTACACTATGGGGACGTTTAAGGACACCCACATATAGAGGATAAGAAAATATTTTCACCTTGGTTCAAGGAGAAAGTGAAGTGTGGCTGCCATTTAGCTTCATCTGCTTCACCTATCTGAACAAACAGAGTGGTTAAGGACACAACACACACACACCGCTGCTCCTGTGTCTACTGCAAACACAACCTTCGGACGCTCCCTAAAAGCCCAAACACACACACACACACACACACACACACGCTTCGTTGCTAATGGACATATACAAACACACAACCAAATGCGCACACACACAGATTACGGTCCGATAAATACGATCACATGTCAATCGGCCTCGTTTCAGAACACAACTACGCTGAAACCAACAGCTTCCCAAAACCTGTAAGGATTTTTACATGAACAACAAAGTTTGGGATGCATCTTAGGGTCACATGATTGAGATTATATTAGTCTATAAAAAGTCAAAATGACGTTCTCAATTACATTTTCAAACAGTCCAAGATTAAGAATCTGGAATGTGGGAATGTTGCTTGAAAAATGACTTGACCGATAATCAAATTAAAAATATATAGATCTTATTTTTGTTCTAGGTTACACCTGCTCGACTCCACCTAGGTCTCCAAAACCGAGCAGCTTTGTGACTCGAGGATGAACATGCGCCTCAGCCAGCGACAAATGAACTTCCCTCTTAATTCTGTAGCTCAGACACTTTCATTTCATCCGAGCTTCTCTTGGCTGCAAAACAAAGCCGAACCAACGCAAAAGCAGCACCACTTGCCGTGATGCAACATCAACGTAAGCGGCAGCAATGCAGCTTATTATCGTTTTACACAAAGCATTCCCCCTCCTTTGGTTTGTATTACATTACATGCAGGGACTTTGTTGCGGCTCTCTGAATTGACGCCGATCCTTTAAAAAAAAAAAAAAAAAAAAGAAAGGAAGAAACACACAGGGTCAAAGTTGTTTTGGGATTACAGCAGGTTTCACAGCCTCTGAGGATCATACTAGCGGTTTTGATCAGCCCAGTAAATCCTATGTGCGTCATAATGAGACACGCCTCCACGCTGGTGCCAGCTGAAGTCACTTAATTTAAGTTTTAATAGTGTTAAAATGGCAGAGCGATTGGTGAATCCTTCCTGGTGGTGCGTTCATGTGCAGAAGTGAAGCTCTGACGACGGAGCTTCCTTGTACAGCTGCCCCATAGCACTGCATTTATAAGCTATGATGTTTTGGGAACTCCCCTGGGAATACTACATGAACATTATAAAACATGAACGTTGTCATGAATTTGACAAGTTAGTTGTACAAAAACCTATTTTGCTGACGTCGAGAGTGGAAGGCAGTGTCAGCATCCCGACAGAGCAGAAAACGCACCATTCCTCGCTATCGTCGGACGATCGGCGCCGGTTGACCCGCATGCTAGTTAGTAGGCAAAAAGTAGTTGAAGGAGTCACTCGAGAGGCCGAATACGCTTACTGCAGAGCAAACGGTGGAGGTGTTGAGGCGAGAAGAGGGAGGCCGCGAAGGAGGAGGAGGGGGCGCTGCTGCTCCGTCACCGGATCGACCAGAAGGCCGGCCTCTGAACCAACAGACGGCAGCTGGGGCAACACATGACAAACTACACAATCAGCCCTTCTGCTGCCATGCATGGGGCATTTTGGAAGGACTACATGCTCAATCAATACTTTTCTTTTACGGAAAAAAAGGAACAAAACTATACTTTCCCTGCTTGAGGCTTTGAGGTCGCCCGACCAATTGTACGCTGGACGTACCAAGATGAGATCTGCAACGAGGCATTTATCTAACGAGCTCTGAGGGGTTGGTTGTTGGGTTTAATAGATTTGATGCCATGAGATTCTGCTCCACAGGGACACCTCGTATCCAAAAAAAAAAAAAGTGCTACCAGTTAGGAAGCCAGCAAGAAGAAACAGGGATGCCATCGATTTCAGCGATGGTACGCCGTAGAGTGTACAACGTCTGGGTCTGAAACGTGGCGTTAGTCTGTCCAATCAGAGCTACTCGGCAGCGGGCCATGTATCCTGCTAACCAATCCAACGCAGACGTGTTGGATGTGTCAACTGAACGTTTCATTTAGAAAACTTAAAACAGCTCGGCCAAATATTCAAAAAGGTGACATATGACCCCGCATTCTGTGGGAAAAGACTGCAAGGTGCGAGTTGATAGCAGTTATAGTCATTAGGCTTAAACATGCAGAACCACCGATATGGTCCTTCAAGATCATAAACCTTGTTCACCTCTTAACACCACCAAGAAAAACTCAGAAGTACATCCATCTCTCTGTATAATGAACCTTCAATATGCCCTGTAATAAGCCCACACAATAGACTTAAGCAACTAGAATAGCAAGTCATTAAAAGGCATTGTATGGAGTTAAATAGGAATAGAAAATGCTGTCTAGAATCATTAGACTGAGGGCCATTGTATCCCTCCTCCCCCGGGCTTTTTTGTCTTTGCGTCTCTTTTCATGTTTTCTATTCTTTACCCAGCAAGCAGCGGCCTTTTCTTCATTTAATGATTACTCTGTCTTTTTGGAGAGCGACGCCTCACATCTCCGCGCAGTCTGACTGACGTGACCCTGAATTAACAGAGCGAGGCAGACACCGCCAGCAATACCCAGGTTGCTAAATGGCCCTCCGCGCTTGCCACTAAAATATCCATCATCATAAACCGGTGTGTGAGACAGAGCGAGGTGCAACAGACCGAGTGCGTGTGTGTATCAGCAGGCATGACGATAAAGTTAAAAAGGGCTTCCAGGGTAAAATAAACGGTGCCTGGCGGCACGGGGGGCCTGCAGACATGGCGCTCTTGGGAGTTTTTGCGAAAGCGTGCTGCTGACAAAACGGACTTACAAATGGTTCCATCAACGAGACAGACGGTGTGATCCGGGTTGATTTGATGGGTGTTTTCTTTCCCTCTCTCCGTCAGGCCTCCCCTCCCCGGGTTTGTAATGTGGAAGACAGTTTGCAAAAGTTTGCAAAATGTCTATGTTGCACGAAAAAGCTCATCTTGGCAAAACGGCCATTTACATTTCTGCTCCGCGAGTTATTGCCTTGGAGATGGAAGGTTTCTGAACGTTAAAGTTTCCCTCCAAAAAACGCCCAAAGACACAGCGATGGCTTACTTACTGATCACTATTCTTTAAGTCTCGGATGACAAGCGTCCCCCCCCCCCCAACACATGGGACACGCCGGTGTTTCAAGAAATATTTAAATTCCCACCAGCTGTAGCCTGCAGTGTGGTTGAAGCTGGACATGTGACGTTCACAGAAGACAACACTCACAAAGCACATCCACAAAGACCAAGTAGCAGGGAGCGCAGGTCGGTAATCAGTCAAACGGCGCTTCACTCTGAGCCCCCCTGACAACAGCAGCCTAATGAGACCAGCACACGAACAGCTGGACAAACACACACCAGCCTCAATCAGCTGCTGCAGACACACAGGGCAAGACCACACACTTAAAACCCTGTTTTTTTAGCTCAACTACATGACACTTTACGGCAGCCACTCTATAGAGTCGATCATTTAGCGTGGTTTTTATCCAAACGGTCCGGCTGTTTGGCAAAACCTTTAAATGCTACCTGGAAGTAGTTCTGAAACTACAAGAAGACATGAAAGAAAATAGACACCAGGAAATTAACCGTTCAAGGGCATTAAAGGATCATTATTTGGACAAAGATATACAGATGTACATGCGAATGGCTGCCAGGCTTTCTGTTCAAGTACTAATCAGCAGCTTTTTCCATCTAAACAAATGTCTGTTTTTGCAAGTGTAATACTGTACAATAGTGATTGTATCTCACTGAAGTAAGTTTCAGCGTTTGTGAATCCCGACACAGATACCTGGGGGGGAAAAATAAAAATAAAAATAAAAAATAGACCACGATTCACTAACACGATGAAAAACCATCAGAGACGAAAAGAGGCAGAGAGGACCAGAGAAGATGCAGCTCTGTTGGCTGTTTATTACCAACAGTCCGCACAAGTGAGCGTTCTCATTACAACGTGAAGGCAGTGTGAGAGACCCCGGCAACGAGCACATCCCAAAGAAGAATCTGGTGCCAAAGCTTCTGACTTGGTTACCAGTAGGGCCGAACAATGGATCTAAAATATTTAATTGCGAAATCGCAACATGCAAATCGCAGGAGCTGCAATCTTTGATTCAAAAAGATTATTTTTTTTTTTTTTTTTAAAAAAGGTCAAATGTGTCAGAACATACTGGCCTACAAGTCCCTAAGGGAACACGCTTGTTTGGTACAGACCCCAGCAAAAAAAAAAAAAAATCACATCATCATCATTTATTTATCTTTTTGCAGTGAAAACTAAATGCAAAAATTATCTGTCAAAATAATCATACATCGTTCAGCCCTAGTTACCAGGCTGAAAGACATTTGGAGAACAGCAGCGGTTTTCTCCACACGGCTTCACTGAGGTTTCAGTTACCGCAGACTAACCACACGCAGCTGTGTACGCTTTTGTGCGACCAACCAGTCCGAAACCCAAAGATATTCAATTTAAAACGATTTAAAACAGAGAAAAGCAGCAAACACTCACATTTAGGTGGCCGGGAAACAGGAAACGTTTGGCATTTTTGCTCAACAAGTGACTCAAGTAATCTATTACCAAAATAACGGCTGATCCATTTTCTGTCGGCAGAAAACGTAGAGGCCACTAGCTATTTTGATCATCAATTAATCCGATTTTCCAAGCAAAAACGCCAAAAATGTGCTCTGCATTTCTTTGTCATCTATGACAATAAACTGAATCTCTTTGGGTTTTGGACTGTTGGTCGAATAAAACGAGCAATTTAAATACACCCCTTTGGGCTGTGGGAGATCATGACGGGCGTTTGTCACCGTTTCCTGACATTTTATAATCGATATAGTCGATTAATCAGGGGAAATTACTGGCGGAGTAAGCGAAAAATGTTCAGTTGCGGCCCTGGTCCATATGATACAGAAACAGAATGACTTACGGGTCACTGCAGTCACTACGAGTCCCGGAACAACAGGAAACAAATAACCTGCTGCACAAACACGTGGACGAAATAAGAATCTGGGACTTTAGGTCAACAAATGACCTTTTTATTTACTTTTGTAAGATGGACATGTTTTACAGCGAAAACATTGGGAGATAAAGTGAGCGCAGCACACCAGGGCAGGGCAACAATGTGAGCTAATCAAAGGCCGGCAGCAGCACACGAGACAAGAAAACAATGTAAAGTAGACCAAAGTCTTTGCGGAGTCATCCAGAAAGGTGATTTCCTGTTCTGGTGTGTTTACACACGCACACAGGATGAGGGCCTACTCATGGCTTTAACTGGCCAATCAGAGGAGGGCCCTGAGGGATGGAATGTCACCTGGCCCTGTCATTGGTCGAGATGGGAGGACAGGCGTCAGATCAGCCAATATTCATTTATTCACTCACAGGTATGTTGTTGGGTCTCGTGTTACTGAAACATAGAAAAGTGCCGGTGATATAGTTCAGAGTGTAAAGATTTCTGACTGCAGCTTAACAATTCTCAGTTTATTTTATTACCAGTTCACGTATGTCTTCTGGTCACGTTTTCCTGTTTTATTACAGTTTCTTCAATCGCTGTGTCTTTATTTTTACTTTTATGTTTATAGTGTGACGTACACATTTAAAATAAAAAACTGAAAGAACTGAGAGAAATATGAACACATACTGGCAGAAAGGGCTGACACGATCGGTCGAAAAATCTACTTGCCTATCGACAGAATGTCAGCTGCAACGATTTGTGACTCGCTGTTGAAGTTATTTTTCGAGCAACACTTGACTTGAAACTGGGCTTTTAGAGAATTGTGTGGACATTTTATTGATCAAAAGATGAACCCACTAATCGGGGGAAATAAATCAGCAGATTAACCGCTGATGAAAATAATCATCGGGTCGCAGCCCCACTGGCAGACATATCGCACACATACAGAAACCGCATGTTGCCTGTAGGTGTTGGCCATGTATGTAGTGCACACACACACTCCGGGTGTATGAAATCACCCAAAACCAAACTGACATGGTAACGGATGTGTGCAAATGTGCAGCTGAAAGCGAGTGAACGTCTGTGCGACTCTGCACTCGCACTCTCTGCCACCCACCGCCGCCGCTTTGACCTCTGACCTGTGAGGCCTGGCGGTCTCTTCCCGTGTTAAAAGTCACCACAACACGGAGAAAGCAGAGGAACCTTTGTCCCCGTCACTAGTTGTCTCTGCGTGGGACGAGTGAAGATACTTATTTGGGTGTTTCAGCACAGGAGCTACAGTAGGTTTGGGCTAAAAACAACCGGCACAGGCACGGAATTACCTATAAAATGCATTAGAAATGATATGCATGTGAACGAGATGCGCGCTGATCAAGCAGCCAACAATTACTGCAGACAGCTCTGCAACCGGAAAGTCTTTTTTTAAATAAACCAGATTAACAAAGGGGCTCAAAACATGCTGCAGAGAGTCCGAGCCAACTCTGGGAGCCGGCAGCAGACGGTCAGCAGCGAGCGCATGAAGCCCATCTGTTAGAGACAGTTTTATGTGTTCTCAATTTGCACACGGCCCGTGATCATAGATTAGACCGGCGAATGCCGTTATGAGCCCATAAGAACAGTCTGATGAGCTCTAGGGAACTTTAACGCGATGCGCATTTAAATCAAACCGCTCTTTTCACGCGATCCCTAAAGTCTCTATCAGTCAGTTTCCAAAAACTAAAAACGTCTCGCTGCACGTCACCTAGATGGGAGAGATTATCGGAGCACACATGTCGCGTTAAGCCAGCAGCAACTTGTACTCCAACTGTAATCATTGTGATATTAATGTGGCTATTTTCCAGTCTCAATATACAGCACAGTATAAAATTAAACAATCTGATGTTCAAAGCAATGAATTGTGTTCCACTCAGTCGTGTATTTGCAATTTACACTATTTTATACTTCTACATTTCAGAGGGAAATGTTGTACTTTTTGCTCCACTACATTCATTTCAGAACTACAGTGACTTTGATTTTACGTACAAAACGTGTGAAATATGATGCATTAATATGGATTAACATCCACACAGGAGTTGATATGATTTTACAGTCAACAATGTCAATTATTAGTGTTGGGCTGTGTATTTTCCCTGCGTGTCCACGTGGCTAGAAACTATTAATTTGACCCTTTTTGTCTTATTTGACGGAACATTTGATCCATACTCCGCTTGCTGCCGGCCTGGGGGCGAGCGCAGCAACAGGACTTTCTGTGCGAAGACAAGCAGCCACGGGATGGTGACAGCAGCCGAGTTACTCAACCAGCCGTCTGCATTCCACTCGAACCGGTTTCTTGGAAGTCTGGCTGTACGGGCTCCACCAATGCACGGTTGAGCCCACAGACTGACAGCAGCGCTTCGGGAAATTAGACGTTGGGCAACACAAACGTTCCCCCGAGGTTGAAAGTGAATCCCATTGGTTCATTCCAAACACTGGTGGGCGGGGCCCCAGCTGCTACAGCTTTCCTAGCTTAACGACAGGCAAGTGACACGGAGTTCAAGAACGTGTTTGTGGTTGGCTCCAACAAAGATGAAGGTTTGAGTTTTGGAAATAATACGTGCTGCAGAGTTGGGGGGGGGGGGGGACGGGTGCTAGCAATAGTCAGTCACAATACGTTCATTTGTTCTCGGGATTGTACACTTTTTATTCAATAAAAAGAGTTATTAAAAGGGGGAAAGCCCTCAGAGCTAAGCTCGTTAGCTCGGTCGCTAAGAGGACAGCAGTAGCGTTTTTCAAAAGACATACCTGTATCATCACCTCTCGGCTCATAACTGCCTGTAAACCATTCCCCTTTTGTGTGGAGCACAATTAACCGACTAATTGTTTTCATGATGTTTTTGTTTTTGAGTCCAGCTTCTCAAATGTCGGGATTTTATGCTTTTTTTTTTTTTTTTTTTTTTTTTTTTTTTTTTTTTTTTAAGTGTATTTTTTTTGGTTTTTTTGTCTGTTTGTTTTCTTAAAACGGCCGTCGAAATAA
>CM022484.1:6544019-6561763 GCA_011952105.1 Coreoperca whiteheadi
GGGGGGGGGGGGGGGGGGGTTCTTCTTCTTTTCCTTAGTCCTCCTCCTCCCAATACTAAACCCCTGCGGGTTTATACAATCCCGTCAAGTCAGCACGAGTTGGCGCCATTAACGCCAGGAGCGCTGTTAGTTTCCTTTCAAAATAAAAGCTGCGTCTTCCTGAATAGTTGCGGGTGGGGGGGGTTACGGCAAAAGCAAGAACAGGAAAAGACAAAAGACACGCACAACATCAGATGGATGAAAAATGGAGAGATAACTGTGCTAAGGACCTTTGAAGCCTGTGGGGGGGGGGGGGCCGTGTGCAATATGCATCCGTTTCAACCTTTCTGACTCATAACGTCACAACTACGCTCGCTTTGCACACCGTAACTGCAGTTTCCCCCGTGCTCAAAAGGTCACACCTTTTTCTCTTCTTTTCACAACATGGTTACTGTCATTCTCTTCATCAAAGAAACGTGCAGCAACAATGCAGCGGTTTGAGGGCAGACATACTGCAGACACTGCACAGACACACATGCGCACCCCACTATATTGTGCGTGGAACGCAAATAAAATGAAATATTTCCCTGCATTGGTGGCACTTTACTTTCGGGTGAAGCCTCCATCTTTCACGATATTCATGCACGGTTCGCCAGAGCTGAACAAAGTGTTTCCGCTCGATCTTCGCGATGCAAGTAAAGTCTTGCCAGAGCGACAGCCTCTTCCAGCGCCGGAGCTTAGTCTGCTTCGACGTTTGCATAAAGTCACGCAGACTTTGACATTTATAGGGACTTCGGCATCAAACGTCTCTGACAAAGATTTCGTAACATCCTTCCAAGAAGTTCTGGACCTTCGGACATTCCCACAGACACGGAGAAACCTTTCTCGTCCAGACATCTGTAGAAACACGTCAAGTTGCGGTCAGGCGGAATGGAGGCGTTGTGAGTTCACAGGCCCCCCCCCGTGGGTCCCTGGATCTTCAGCGGGTATAGTCTCTCTGGGTGGCACGAACCGAGGCAAAGAATATGTTTCGATTTGAGCGACAGCGGTGTGGGGGAAAGGGCCCTGGAGACGAATAACGTTGCAAGTTCCACTCATGCGCACGCTCCCGGCCGGCTGCAGCTAGCATCTGTGCAGGCGGTACATCGGCTGTTTGGGCGCGAATAGGCGAGGACCACGCAGTCTGTATGAGTGATGTGAGGAGAAGATCAGACGAAAACAAAACTTCTTCGGGCTCAGCTTGTCAGGCTCAGCTCGACACAGTCATCCAGCCATTTTGGTCCATTTTGGTCTTTGGCCGTAAAGGCGCCACCGACTCGATGGGGAAAAACGTAAAGTCCCCTGGTTTTACCTCGTGGCTGTGAGTGATTTTCGCAAATACCTTAACGTGTCTTTACCGAGATAATGCTGCAGTACCGAAACGCCGGTGGACACAGCGGTCACGCAAAGCAATGCCACGTGGAGCTGAAAAATTGTGGATTTGGTGAGAAAACACACGACATTAATGAATCCTTGGGGATAAAATTTCCACTCGTTATTTGTTGAAGCTTTTAAACAATAAATTGGCAGTGCAGCTCCATGCTTTACTGAATTTCCTGTTAGTGTAGAATTATGGAGGGTTTTAAGTGCCAAAACAAAATACATAAATGTATATGTATTTATATAGTTATATATTTATATATTTTGTTTTGGCACTTAAAACCCTCCATATAGAATGCTATATTAAGAGTACCGAATTGACTTTAATTTACAGAGTTTATTTAAACCGTATAAAACTACAGATTCTTACTGAGATACAGTATATTTAGACGTTTGTGCAATTGTCTTCCTCAGAACCGTGCTTTGCCGCTGAATGGGTTTTATTTTGAAAATTTGATCCAGGAAGCCTTGCTCTATATTTCTTCCGACTTGACAGCGGCAGATGAAACTCAGTCCCGCGGGTTTAAATTAAAGGCCTAAAAAGAAAGCCAACTGCCCCTTTAAAAACAAGGGGAAGTAAAAGGATGTGTTGTTCACATTTTAAATAAAACGCTGCCTTTAACCAAGAAAACAAGCCTGAAACACGCCGCAAACACGCACACTGTTCCTGACAGATGTTGCACGTGCTGCAGCCTAATCCACGCTTTAGATTAAAACCTGCACTGAAATAGATTATGGACAGTTTAATTTACATCCATAATAATCTATTTAGACTACCCCAGAGATATTGGACGATTGGATTTACTTTTCGTTTTATCCGTACATCTTGTTTCTCTTTTCTTTGTTCTTTTTAGTTGATGAATTTATTTTTAGACATTTGAAATCACAGCAGTCTGAGTACATCTTCGGCGAGGTCCGGAGAGAGCGGTCGCCCCCGCTGCTAATTCGAGGGCTTGGTTGGGGCACAATGGAGGCTTTGTTGTTGGAGAATTTGCCTGAGAAGAAAATCCTTGACACTGGGCCATTCTGGGGGGCCAAACCCTTTTGTTTCATAAGTCTCCTGAATGTTACAGTAGGCACCAGGGCATTAGGACAACTTAAAGGAGTCGCCTGGCGTGGCAGGAGTGATTTGTCTATATGGGAGTGTGAATATAACCATTTGGGTGCAGAAAGGTCAAGGGTCATGGGCAGGGAATGGAGCTGAAGCCTCAACAGACACACACACACACACTTTCCCTCTTAAATGTTAACATTTAACAAATGTTGACATTTTTTATATATACTGACATGTATTGTTTGCTAAAATATAAAGTATAAAAGTAGCGTCAGTAACCCTGTAACTCTAACACTGTTTTATAGTTTAAATACACAGTTTTTTAACATGTACATATCATCGTCGTCGTCAAATAAAAATGTAAGCATGCTGTATACATATCCACCTACGTCATACAGTATAAAGTAATCTATTACATTACCCATTCACTGTGTATTAACTGGAACATTGACATTGTATGTTGTTGATCATTGTAGCTTTTTTATATATACATTTTATACACATCTATTTTTTTCACCCACTTGTTTGTGCAGTATTAAATGTTTATGTTTACCTATCTTTGTTCAGCTTGTCGTCCTCGTCTTTAGGTGTTCATTACTCAAAGGCACTGCCCCCACAGCGTAGCATGGCTGTAAAGTCTCCGTCTTGTTATAAAAGGATTCCAAGGCAGGTTTGATTTGTAGACAGCCGCAATCAAAATTAGTCTAAAGTTTTAGAACACTGTTGTTTCTACGCACAGGTCGAAGGAACGACAAAGGGGATTAAACTGGATTACAATCCAACTTTGGGTGGGTTTTGAGTGCAACCTGTGAAGGTCAAAACCTCTGTCAGGAGTGGGATTTGAACCCACGCCTCCACGTGGAGACCAGAAGTCCCTTTGCTCAGGAAGGAGTCAACCCTTGAGTCTGGCGCCTTAGACCGCTCGGCCATCCTGACAAGCGAGTGCTGCTGCTCGCTCAGTTCAGCCTGGACTTTACAAGAGCGCGTGCCACCGTTGTGGATTGACGGCCGAAGGTTTCAGCCCATTTCCCTCACAGTTGTCAACTTTCGCCTGGGGCAGAACCCCAATTACACAGTGCATAGACGCCTTAAGAAGAAAGCAAAGTCAGGAAATCACTGAGCCAGTACAGGAACTAATGAGAGCCACAGACAAGAAGGTGTTGAGAGACCAATTGGTGGTTTTGGTCTTTTCTTGGGATTTGTTGACCAAAATATAACAGAACATCGGGTGTATCCGATAATATGGATCTGTGATAGCAGACTGGAAATTCCGTGTGTATAAGCGGAACGGTGACTCAAGAAGCACATTTCTGAGCACATAGAAATATAGCATCATACAGTTTGGTATTGCATACCTGTGACGTTCCGACTGGCTCACATTAAAGACAAAGATCCACTTAACTCTTATTGCACAAAATCCCCATTTATCCACACTGGTCTGTGTAGACAACTTGGAAACCTGCAAATCCGTACCGAACAAACTCAAGCCAGGTAAAGGGGTGTATGAAACTCAAATGTAATGTCTGCGACATCCCTTCTATGTTTTTAAATGGGTGCTTTTGCACCTTGGTGGTTATTGAAGTTTAAAAGAAAAAAATCTCAACTTGGGCATGTAGAGACTCAGTGTCTCGCGTCTTTTTAAAAAGTTTCTTTACTTTAAAGGGTTCTTTCAATATTTCTCTTGAGTGAGTGAGTGCTTGGACCATATCATAAACTAAATGGGTTTCTGCTGCCATAGAAGACAGTAGCACCTTGTCATTTTAACCGATATAAACCACCAATTATTCTATCAACAACTGCAGCTTTGGTGAGGTCTTGAAGCAGCAACTCAGAATCGTGGGAGATGTAGTTATGTAGTTAGTAGTTGTGAACATGTCAATAAGAACACACACACACACACACACACAATCAGGGTGTGAGTGCCACCGTGTGTCAGTCGTGTTATACTCATTGACTCATTAAGTGCCTAAATCACTGCCTTGACAGACTAACTGGCTGATCAGTCCGGCTGACAAGCTGTCTGTCTGTTCGGCGGACTTGTTAATTATCTGTCGAGTGTGTGTGTGTGTGTGTGTGTGTGTGTGTGTGTGTGTGTGTGTGTGTGTGTGTGTGTGTGTGTACACTGTCCCCGCAGACAGAGCTCACGTGCTCGCCTGTCAATACGCGTTATTTGGACCTGGGTCGGCACGTAGGGACACACACACACACACACACAAACGTACGCGTCGTTGTTTCTCGTGGACTTTGGTCCAGGCTTGTCTGCGGCCTCTGAAACGTGCTCGGGCCCACCAAGGCCGTCGCCAGACAAGAGCGTCGATATTTTTGTCAGTCCTGCACAACGGCAGGTTGCGTCCAGTGCCGACGTTTCCAGAAGCCTCGCTCTCTCCACAACATCCGCACACGGCAACGTCAGAGAAAGCCAGAGGAAGGTTGTGGTTATGGCGAGATAAAACAGGGGTTAGGGTGAAGTTAGGGACCAAACGTCAGACCGCCATCTTGGATTGACAATCAAAGATTTGATCGCCATTTTCTCCCCAATTGTTCACTTTGATTGTGCGTGAGAGAGGACAGCGAGTCAAGGACCTAAAGACTGACTGACGTTCATGGTCCCCAGACTCCCCTGACTTTTCCACCAGAGCCACCAGCAGGTTGACATTTTTGGCTTCTACTTAACTATCAGTGTCGCATTGATTGCTATCAAATTTGGTACAGATATCCGTAGGGACCCAGAGGATGAATCCTAATGACTTTGGTGACAACACGACGTTTCCTGTAGCGCCACCAGCAGGGCAAGGTTTCACTTATTACGTGAAATATCCCAACATCTATTGGACAGAATGGCACAAACTTTGGTACATTGTCACATTGTCATTGATTCTAAGGCATGTTTGATTTGTAGACAGCCACAATCAAAATTAACCAAAAGTTCTTGCTTGTGAAGTTTTTGAACACTGTTGTTTCTACGCACAGGTCGAAGGAACGACAAAGGGGATTAAACTGGATTACAATCCAACTTTGGGTGGGTTTTGAGTGCAACCTGTGAAGGTCAAAACCTCTGTCAGGAGTGGGATTTGAACCCACGCCTCCACGTGGAGACCAGAAGTCCCTTTGCTCAGGAAGGAGTCAACCCTTGAGTCTGGCGCCTTAGACCGCTCGGCCATCCTGACAAGCGAGTGCTGCTGCTCGCTCAGTTCAGCCTGGACTTTACAAGAGCGCGTGCCACCGTTGTGGATTGACGGCCGAAGGTTTCAGCCCATTTCCCTCACAGTTGTCAACTTTCGCCTGGGGCAGAACCCCAATTACACAGTGCATAGACGCCTTAAGAAGAAAGCAAAGTCAGGAAATCACTGAGCCAGTACAGGAACTAATGAGAGCCACAGACAAGAAGGTGTTGAGAGACCAATTGGTGGTTTTGGTCTTTTCTTGGGATTTGTTGACCAAAATATAACAGAACATCGGGTGTATCCGATAATATGGATCTGTGATAGCAGACAGGAAATTCCGTGTGTATAAGCGGAACGGTGACTCAAGAAGCACATTTCTGATCGCTCACCCTCACTCGAAGCCTGATGTCGACCCATGACCTTTGACCCCGTGTGTCTGGTGACCGTACCCACATACCAGTATGTCTGTATGCCATACATGGACGTTATTCCTGCTAACTGCCCGTCTCTCCGTCTCTCACTTCTATTATCTTTGTACGGAACAAAACAACGGAAACAGAAAAGAACCCTGAAACATCCGAACACTCAAGACTCTTGAGATGAAGCACTTTTTGTACTGTATTTTCTGAGATTTTAAAATCAACCAGAAGCATCTCATCGATGTCCAGTGAGAAGAAAGAAATATTTTAATTGCAGGGATTCTTGGTCAGAATATTTCAACATTGTTTAACAATGTTAATGACGCAACATTCGGAAAAATCCTGACCACATCCCAAGCGAGCTGAGTAAGAAAAACCTGGGACGGGTTACAAATCTAAGCTCAAATCTATTGTATGTTTATTTTCAGAATCAGCTTTATTACCATTATGAAGGAGGTTTTACGCGTAATCAAGGGCCGGGCAGACCTGACACACTACATATTCAGACTGTCCTCCACAAGCGAGCCAGCCAGATTTTTGAATGATCAAAAATTGAGCCCACAGTCCATCAGAACGTTTTTTCCACATACAGTACTGTGAACGGCTACTGCAAATTCTGGCTAAATAAATCTCCAGTGTTGGTGAAAAAAACTTCGACTTCATGATAGAAGTAGTGTGGTTCATTTCAGAATTGTATCTCAAAAACTGAATTTGAATTCTGTCCTCGTGTAAACCATTGCAGTCAATGGAAGTAGAGCATCTTTAAATATCAGTTTGTCCTTTATAGAGCAAAAATAAATAAATTACAGACATCTCTATGCTGTCCAGATGAAGTCCATAAATTCTCAGAATTTTGTCTTGATAACTGAATTTTTGACACGTTTGAAATCTGTCTTTAAGCCGTTAGCGCATCCCCGGTGGATGCCTAAGTCTTAGTGCGAAGCCAGGTGTGACTCTCCTGTTTCTGCGGTTAGCTCAATGTGCTCATGACATGCTATTAGTGACTAAAAGTTGCGAGTTCAAGACCCGGGAAATGCAAGGCCAAGTGTTTCGCATCATCAGTGCCTTGCTTTAGTGAGCTCCTGGCTCTGACACACCTGATTCTAATTAGCAACTTATCAGCCACAGCTGCTTCCGCCCACATTTTTTTTGCTCAATTGACACCAAACGACCAAACGGCTGCTCGCTTGACAGGTAGCTCAGCAAGATCATGACTTGCCCTCGGCGTTTAAGGGTGCGAGTTTGAACCCTGGGGGATGCAGCATAAATACATCAGTGCCTACCCGGGCACTTTGCTGTGTGGATTTGCGATGTGTGACTTCGAGGTTTAAAAACGCTGGTCCAGTCGGTTCTGCTAATAGACTGTCTCCTTTTTTTTTCATCTGCCTCATCTCTTCCTCCTCCTCCTCCTCCTCCTCCTCCTCCTTCTTCTTCTTCTTCTTCCTCCTCAAAATGACCAATCCCGACTCACAGCTCAGCAGCAGTGTTTTGCTTTTGGTATTTTGGTGCATAACAATAAACAATTGTAAGTAGAAAATATAAAGAGAGGTAAAGCAAGTACTGCGAGTCAAGAATCGTAAAAATAAAATATAAGACTGACTTAATGTCAGTTATTGACAATAAGATATGAAAAAATATTACAACCTGCTGACGTTCAGCTCCCACTTGAGGTCCCTGGGTGATGATGGTGCCCAGGAAGTGGAAGGACTCCACAGTGTCGACGGTGGAGTCACATGGGGCGATGGAGGCGTTTGGAGCTGGGTTCTTCCTGTAGTCCACAACCATCTCCAGCTCCAGGTTGTTCTGGCTGCACCAGGTTGCCAAGGTGGTCCATGACACACCTGCAGGCGGACCCATCCCCATGAGCCCAATGAGGGTGGGGTCATCTGCAAAAACTTCAGGAGCGTCACGGTGTGGTGCCCGGAGGTGCAGCTGATGGTGTACAGGGAGAAGGGCCGCGGGGAAAGGACGCAGCCTTGAGGGGAACCGGCCCTGATGGTCGGGGAGTCAGCAACTTCAACCAGAGATTTGAGCCATGTTTGGAACGTGTTTTGTAGGGAACACGTCAAAATAAAGTAGTTCTGACCTCAGCTGCATGCAGCCTTCAGCTGCTGCATCATAGCAAATGTATTTTATGCAGCGGGTCATTATTCAAACCCGCGGACCTTTATTTTAAATTCTAGTGGAGACCCCACAGTTTCCAACAGCACCACACGCTACATGTCAAGTCAAAAGTGTATAAAACGATGTACAGCACATTTGGAGTAATTGATTCAATGCAGTGCTGCTGTACCTCGACTTGAATATTCCATTCTATGAATTCATCCATCTGTCCATCTAGAAACAGGAATGTGGGCTATTTTAGTTAGAGCTGAAAGAGGTATTCAAAAACCTCATTATTACAATGCCCACAGGTAGGTGTGTGTGTGTGTGTGTGTGTGAGTGTGTGTGTGTGTGTGTGTGTGTGTGTGTGTGGATTTGAGTGAGAGAGATGTCAGATGTGAATGATTTATGAGTATGTAAATGAGATTGTTGAACTGTTGAAGGACAGTGAAGAGCAACTGTACAGGCACACACACACACACACACACACACACAATATTCAGCTCTGTCAAAGCCGCCAACCTGCAGCTCAGTTTACTCTCCATTTCAAATGTGCAATGAACATTAGCCGCCAATAAAAATTCTCATAATCTAAATAAACTGTTTGCAATACGGACAGCCAAACCAGACTGAAGCTGCATTTAAATGGGGTGGTTTCTAGAAAACACTCTAAATACTGTAGTACGATCAGCACCATAACTACATTTTAACGTTTCAAAATAGGGTTTATGGATGTTGAAACTTTAAAGATGCCAAACGTTTTGGTGAAGATATTCAGTGTGTTTCACTGACCGTTATCGATGACACAAAGGCAATTCCCACACTAATACAGATATATTTGAAATTTTCCACATGGATTCAGTGGGGCCCCTGAAGTCCGTAAAGGTGATGTTCACAGACGTTCACCCCCTAAAAAACACGAGGCACACTGAAACTGTTTTCAAAAGTCTACAGGATTAAAACAGACCTTCTTCTGGGTCAGGGATGGACTGGGACCATGACCGGCCCACCACCACATAAGATCACAAATACCACCCGCCCTTGCCCTCGTTAAAACTGCAAACGCCATGTAATGTGTAAGCAGGAATCAGTGAGAGTGGACACATTAAATACGGACTCACGCAGCTTCTCTGCACCTCCTTTGCGTTTCTTCTCCATGATCACGCTGAAACTGCATGCAGGCAGAAATCCCATAGATGGTGCTGTTCAAAGATGCGACTGGGTCCAGTCCAGTGTCAGTCAAGGAAACAACCAATGGGCCGCTGAGCTACGTGTTTGTCAGAAGGAAAATAACCCAGCCTATGTGATATTTTTGACTAAGGTGTTTTGGGCCAGCAGCCCAGTGTTAATGGAAAAAACACTGGGCCGCCGATCTAGGCCTACCACTTTTATGGGCCTGTTTTATGGGCCAAATTATTATTTTTTTAATTCTAAATTTTCGGTTTGCCCAAAAAAGCTCGTCGGCCCACCGGGAAAGTGCCCGGTATGCCCGGTGGCCCAGTCCGCCCGTGCTCGGGGTCAAATAATCAGTCGCACAGCCAAGTGAATGCTGTAAGCACATGCTTCAGTAATACATGAGGCTTTGTGCAGCAACATTTAGCCCTCTCATTTGACTTGTAATCGCTCAGTGAATGAGTACGGCGTCAAAGATAACAGCAGAGAAAACATTTATAGCTATCAGGCGTCCTCAAGTCTCATGCTACAGTATATAACACCAGTTCGTGGTGCCAGGGGCCTTTGTTACACGTCCCCTCTTTTGCGCGCCGTGTTTCCTGCCTGTATCTACGATGTCACTATCTTATGACGGGGAAATGCCACAAGGACAAACATGACACAAGGTACATGTAACTTGTCAAATTGGATTCCCAAAGTCCCAAAATATGTTTACTTTTTGTGCACATGCCGTGTACTCAAACTGTTATCTTGTAGAAAGAAGAGAAGTTGCTATGAATTCATGTGCCTCTCTACCGTGCGGCTTTGCCGACATCCGACGCACAAAGCCACCTCTTATTTTCACTTTGGCAAGTCGTACAGTACATTGACATTTCTGCTGCTCTGGCACAAAAACACGAGACTGTCCTTACATACGGTGTGTCACTGAAGCCGACATTAAACTTTACAAACGGAGAGACTGCACTGCTTTAAACCCTTTCGTTGACTTCATCCACAATCAGTGACAGGGTCTGGAGAATGTGCATAAAGTTGTAGATGGCTTTTTTTATGAAATGCCAAGAAAATGGTCTAAAAACGTGTGCAGAGCTTAATTCCCATATAGATAAACAAGAATAAGAGTCTACAGCCATGCTTTGTGAGACTGCACTTAGGCACAGCAGTGCTTTGAGATAAATGCTAATTTAAGCAGGTATAGTGTGAGCATGTTAACATGTGGCAATTGCCACTAAACACAAAGTACAGTTGAGGCTGATGGGAATGTCATTCATTTTGCAGGTATTTGGTCATAAACCAAAGTATTGGACTAAATGAAAACTTGGCATGATGATGGCGCTACATCAGCAAAGTGATTGCAATTCATCCTGAACTGTCTGCACCAAATTTATTTGGCAATCCATCCAACCGCTCAAACTCACGGCGGCGCTGGAGGAAAAGTCAGGGGACCCCCCAAAGGCTCCACGAGTGTCTGTACAAAAGTTCATGGCAATCCATCTCACGCCGCTAGCATGGCTAATGGGCCCTTTGGGGGCATCGTGGCAGCCTTGTGGTTTAAGGCGCTGACCATGTAATCATCGAATAATAATCAAGTCCAGCTAGTGACCTTTGTTAGCGTGTCATTACTCCTCTCTTCCCCCTCCTTCCCTGTCACTTCCCTAAATGGAAGCAAAATGTCCCAAAAATACTTAAAACATTTTTTTTATTGATTATTTATATAGATTACAGCTCGCCATTCACACTGAATCCGATCAGGATCAGAATCAGAATCAGAATCGGCGTTTTAGCGCCAAGAAGGTTTACACATACGAGGAATTTTCTTTGGTTAATTTTTTGGTGCAAAATAATAAATTTAGTAGAAATTTAAAGAAATATAAAAGAAACATAAAGCAGATACCAAAACAAGAGGAAAATGGTTAAATCGCTTCATCTCTTTTAGTTCGCAGGCAACAAAATGGTGCACCGCTTTCATCCCAGACTCGTGCCAAATGTGGCCGGACACACATCCTGTGATCTCTGTCGACAACATGATGTAGGCGTTGTTACTGCTGTCGTGAGACGACTACACGAGTCAAAAATAACGATATGACTGAGGGCCATAAATTGTCCCCTGCCCGCCGCGGCTCACTGTAATTCCCAGGCTGCTGCACTGAGCCCTTGATTAAATCGCTGTTTCCCACTTGTGCAGTTGTCTCTCAAAGGAAGCATGAAGACACTGTATGCCATAAAAGGAGTATCACAAAAGGACTTGAAGGTGACTGTGTACGGCACGAAGCACTCGACCACGTCTGCGAACAATCGACAATCCATTCATTCGTGTTTTGAAGGTTTTCCAGGTGTCAGACACTGGCGTCTTCAAAATGCAAAAAAATGTTGGGGTTGAGAGTGTGGACAGAGAGAAAAAGACGCATTTTCAAATGTCCCTGCATTAGCGTGGACGGGATGGATTTTCTTTTAGCTGTTTTGACGTCTTGTTAAGGCAGAGAAAGCCTGGTTTGACTGCAGATGTGTGAGCGAAAAGCAAGAAATACCTCCATCCCGCCACTGCAGCCTGATTCTTTTAAGGCCAAACGTTGCCCCCATACGTTTCCAAGACAATGGAAGCAATTCTGACAACACAAGGTAACAGAAAGCATAAGTGCACCAGAGACTAGTCTGTTAAAGCCCAGCACAGGATAGAAAAGGTAAGGATAGGGGTTTATTTTTGTGTGTTTTTTTGTTTTTTACATCATCAAACCAATGTACAGTCCATCTGTCTATCAATCTAAACCTTGCAATGTGTCATACAGAGAGAGAGAAAATGAAAAATAAACAACAGGTGTAACGTCAGGCAGTGGGATGTAAATTGAACAGCATGTGAGAACGGGACAATACAACGAACCACAGTGCATTTAGGATGTTATTTAAAAACCCCATTCAGTCCTTGCCGGCATAATGACGCTGTTTTTCTGCAGTACACCCACTCCCCACGTTTCGTTTCTGTCTGTGTAAAAACCTTTTCTCCCATGTCTCTGTAATGAAGCCTTTGAAGAGACAGAATAAGTGTGTTTTGTGCCTCGTACGAAGAAGAGGGGAGGCAATGATCCAGCACACCAGCTACTGATACAAGAAAACCTTCAGCTACTCATCAAATGTGGAAAATGGGTCTTATTTTTACTGATAACTGATATCAAAGCATTTCGTTGAATGACTTATGTGTCTAAAAATTACCTTATGTAAGCAGATTGGAACTATGTTCTTGTATATAAAGCATTGGGTTGGAGAGACAAGGTTAGTTAAAGCCTCAGTAAACTGAATTTGCTGATGCGCCAATTTATGTTCCTGTCTGTGGAGAGGATACAGGGCTGGAAAGTGAGTATTGATCGGGGGGGAATCATACCGAACTCGGTGCATCTTCTCTGCAATTATGGAAGAAACAAATTGAGCGATTCCTCAAGTCCATTAAGGACCAGATAGAATATCTCACTTACATCGATGCGGGGCCTGTTAACAACGCGGCCAATGTGTTGGGGAAGATTAATTGCCCCCGCACTTCAAATGCCCCCCAACCGCACAGTTTGTTCCTCGAGTAGTGGCGCTAATGACACGTTTCAATTCACAGTGTCACATAATGCGGCCCGGTATTGATGGGAACGCGCTGGTGGCCAAATGCGCGGCAGTGCTATCAGTGAGAGTGGTAGTGATGCCACGCACGCAAAGCGGCCCCGGAGCCTCGTGGGTTTGCGGGGCACCGAAAGCGCAGTCGCAGTGGTACAACATTTCATTCCACTGCGAAATTCACAGGCTACAGCTACAGTTCTTGAACAAAACATGCCCATTTCTCTCCCAAGCGTGGCAAATTACGGTCTGCTACAAAAAAAATAAATAAATAAAGGTTCCCTTCCGGATGTCTTTCATCATCACCCAGCCAAAGAAAAATCAACATTAATGGACGACATTTTACTAAAAAACTACTAAAAGGTAGTACTAGAATAGTGTGAGTATCAGTAGAGGTAGAAGTAGTACGTTTTCAGAGACTTTCCCGGGGTTTAAAAAACAAACCTCAGATGATCTTCAGATTTTAAACGTAAGCGATATTTTGGATAATACGTTTGTCTGCTGTCTTATCCAAAAGAAAATAGGAGGCTACGTCAACATAAGCAGTGATGCGCAGCTGAAGGGAACTGCAGAGGCAGGGGATGTTCCCTGCGAGGTCGTCACTACAAGGAACCCCTTGGTCATTTGACCCATTCTTAATATAGAAATATCGATCATGGCAGCGTTAACGCACAGCGACATCCTCATCTCCCGCTTGGAACGGAAGCACATACGGGGCATTTTTCCAAAATGTTGCCATTATCCTTTACATAGATACCTATGAGCAGGCCTACTGTACATTAGGCTACATCAGACTTCCCAAACCCACCCGTGTCCAACGTCAGTGTCTTCAGCGAGCGTGACAGCCGCTGCGTGACGGCTCACTCAGGGAAGATGGCGTAATCAGGGAAAGGGAACCCCTAGCCCAAGGCCATGCGGGTGCCTTGCTCTGCGCGGTGACCTAGACAGAGGTGAGGAACCCCCAAAATGTGACCACGCGAAGAGAGTGTTTTGAGTGTGTGTGTGTGTGTTGAAAATATGGAGATGTTGACTGCAGAGGGCTGTGAAACAAAGAGCAGGTAGATTGATGATTGATTAGCTGTGGCTGTCTGGCTGACTGAGACTCATTGGCAGCCGTCACTTTGATGAATTACACCGCTGAGAAAAACACACTGCACTCTGATTACTGCCAGCAAGACTAGTGTGTGTGTGTGTGTGTGTGTGTGTTCGTGTGTTCGTGTGTGCGCGCGCTGGGGTCGATGGCCCGCACGCAGCCTTTTGTTAGGGGCGCGTATGTACGGTGCATGTTTGCGCGCGCGCACGTTGCCGCGGCCACGTGCTCCGCAGGGACCGTGTTTTCCGCCGGACGTCGCCACGCGTGTTGTGCTACGCGCTAATACCACCTCCTCGCGCGCCGGTGCCCCGCGCGCCGAGCATCCTTGCTTAGTATTCCGCCAGAGGACGCGGTGCATCCCCGCAAGTCTGGCCCAAGGTCCTACGCCGCACGTATGCAGCGGGCGACGTGTTCATATTTAACGCGGCGCCACCTGTCACGGGACGCGCTGCATGATTGATGCCAATAAAGGCCACTCTGCGGCTTTTGATCCGGCGAAGAACGAGGTTTGACGGGAGCACGGCAATGAGGGTCACTTTATTTAATACAACATTCCGGGAGCCGGCGCGGGGCTGGACCTGCATCCGGGTTTGAACGCTGGTGTTGGTGCGGGCGGTTTGAGGCAGCTGCCTGCTGATATTTGGAGCTGAAAGGTATTTTAAGAGCAAAATGACATTCAGTGTTAAAAGGCGACTGTTTAGTGCTTCTTATTTCCATCTTTAAACGCCAGCCGGTGCTTTGCTGCGATCCGGACGCCTTCTTACGTATGTCTGTGCCGAGCCTACGTCTGTATTGTACACAGACATGCAGCGTATGTGAATGCGTCTGTACGCGTCTGCGCGCCTGTGCACGCATCTGTACGCGTCTACATGCGCGTCTGTACGCGTCTGCGCTGTACGAGCGCTTCAATGTCTGTCAGTAACCCCCCCCCAAATTCTAACTTTGTAAGAGCGTTCAATTAGACACATTTATGATTGTGTGTTTCTTCACGTATAAGGGACTCCCGCAGGGGAAAGGACAGATGTCAGGCTTGGTTGAGCCTATTGCTGTGGCTGAAACAATTGCTGTAACTTGAATCCAGGCGGTATTGTTGCCACTCTCAAAAAGCAATCTGTGCAGGTCCTGCAGCTCATAGCCAAATCAAATAGCAGTTTATGACAGTTTAACCAGTGGCCTTCATAACAGTCATTGTCATGGCTGATAACGGCACAACAGCCCCTATATTCGTGTCCTGCAACCTGCTGTGCATATCATCATGATATAGTTTTATTTACTTGACAAAGTCTTATGATCTCTGACATTTATTCAACTATTCGTGTCGCCAAAACCGCCAGGGGACCGCAACAAACCTTCCACGGACCACTAATGTGTCCGGACCGCGGGCTTCAGTGTCCCTAGTGGCAGAGACCCCTGGTCTGTGTGGTCCAACGCAAGTGGGATTTTTAAATGTGAAATTGTGGTTGTTTGGTTTCTACACTATTGCTGCAGGTTCGGCTGAGAAACGACACAGTGTTTGCCCCGGTGATAAACGAATAAATGCATGTATGGTATTACAGTATATGTGGATGCTGCTTTCATCCGTGACCTGTCCTTTGAGCTATGCAGACGCAACACACTGAAGCCATGAATCAAAAGGAAGGTGTTCCCGAGGCACTCTTCCAGCAGGAATGAAACAGAAAATTATAACAGTGTTTGTTTTTGTTTTCCCAAAAAAAAAAGAAGGCAATATTAAAATGAACTCCACACCCACCTCTCTGGCCTCCGGGCCTGAAGCAGCACGGCATCATAGCAGTACACAAACAGGAAAAATGGGGAACGAGAGTTCAAGAATACAGCATATTGTAAGAGCCTGTTTTTAATCTTAAACTGTAGGTTATATGTTCTGGTGACACTGCAGAAGAATGTAAAGGTTTTATGAATATTTACATTGTGAATTTTGTGCTAAAATTAGGACTATATTTAGGATTATTCTCTCCCTGTGTGCTAAAAAAACTGCACTGGTACATAGTATTTCATTTGTTGAAATCAGGCAGTGGTGCCATGAATCACTTCTGGTGTGCATGCGTGAGTAAGTAAGGCCACTGTGGCGCTAATAAGCATCCCGGTCATATAGTAGGAATCGGACAAGGGGTGGCAACCCTGGGGTTCAGCACCCCTAGAAGGCCCTGAAAGACATATCGAAGAGGTCACTGGATAATTAACAGGATATAAAAGCAGAAGAAGGCAGAGAAAAACAGCGAACTACAAGGTGCAGACCTATCAGGAGGGTCAGGAAGACCAGCCCTGCTGCGAGGGGACGACCCGCTCTGCCCCCCCTGAGCCACAGCCACCACAACAAAGCCTCACCTATGTTTCACACCTGCCTGAACCCATGGAACATGACAATGTTGTTTAGTAATGCGATGTGCTGAAAAGAATTGCATTGCATAGAGGAATATTATTTGGATCCAATGTTTTTGCTCTCAATCCGACCAGCATCTGGCGGCTCCGTCCGGGGAAGCAATCCGTGTTGCGGTGAGCAGAACGGGCCCGTCGGTATTATGGGCACTGACGGGCTTGTGTGGCTGAAGGAGGCCATCCTCCAGATTTTGAGAACACAGCCACAACATTGTGCTCTCTGCTCTGCTGCATTTCCACTTGACCAAATTAAGGCACGTTCGCCCTCTAGTGGTCAAAGTGTTTTTTTTGTTGTTTTTTTTTAATGTGAGCTGAGAAAGAGAAAACACACCCCTGTCATCAGGGCTGAAATTGACAGTATGCACAGGTATAACGAAATCCTTATATAGAAGATACCAACCAAACAGTGTATTTGTTACCCTGGATCTTTACAGAAGACACCGGCTCGTGCCCCCTTGCGGTTGCATTATAAGCTTGAGTACAACTAAATGGCCAAAAGTATGTGGACATATATTACTTTTGGTCTCAGGCTGCTTCATATAGGCGCAGAATGTATTATTATACTACTGTACTGCCAAGATATACAGGGGGCTGTCAGCACGTTAAGAAGGTTCGGTATAGGAAAGTTACACAGGTTTATCTGCACACTTACAGTAACTTTCCTTTACCCCTTTTGGTCACCTCACCTATTCCCCGATGGGTGCTCACAATGGCCACGCGGGTTGAGCTCCAGGTCGCCCCGGTTCCATGTAGCACTCACTTCAATGCCCATTTCGGAATCTGATGTTCAGCGATCCCATAGGCAGTAGGGAATGTTTTGCCCATGTAGCATAGCATTAGAAGAGAAAATGGAAGTGTGCAGGGACGGAAGGATGCAAAAGTTGATGGAAGATTGGTACAGTAAGAGTCTGACAGGGGAAATGTGCTTCTAATGTCAATACGTTCTGACAACCCAAATGAGTTTTTACTGAAGCGTATCAGATGTGTGACTCTCCATGCCTTTAATTGTGTAATGCGGTACTGTTGTGCAGCGATGGGACGAGAGAAGGAGGCAAAATATGACAATTTATCATAAGAAATACACTAATGGTCTACATCTCGCCATGATGTGCTATATTGTGTCAGTTCATGCCATAAAAAGGTGGTAACCTGAGCCCCAGAAATGAGCAGGTGGGTGATTTGTGGGTTTACCGTCACCACGTTCCTGATATTTCCGACAGTTTGAAATAGATGGGACCCACTGCACTGTCAAACTCCTTGTTTTCCTTGCCCACCCCCCCCCCCCCCACACCCCCCCCCCCCCCCCCCACCCCCCCCCCCCCCCCCCCCACACCCACCCCCACACCACTATC
>CM022484.1:6564495-6622348 GCA_011952105.1 Coreoperca whiteheadi
CCCCCCCCCAAAATATCTGAAAATAGTGAGAAGTGCCCAAAGTGACAGCTTCGCAACGCTTGTTTTTGTCCAGCCTCAACATCACTAGCTACACATTAACATTATTACAAGGGAGAGCAGCAAATCCTCTCCTTTGAGACTCTGGAAAACGGACCTAAAAGGATTGTCAGAGTAGCTGTCAGTTCATTTTCTGCCAATCGAGTCATCTCTCAGCTGTACGCGCATAAACCGCTGGCCGTTTTTCCTTTATCATAAAACACCGTCTTTTACAACCTTCCCACCCGCCGCTTGGCTTTCCCGCTGCTTCTGAATGAACAGCGCCCTCTTCCTGTTCGCTGCTGTAAACCAATCTATCGAAATACAATGCAGCGCAGGTGGAAAGAGACTGACAGCCTTGATAGTGTTTATTTAATTGTTAATATTTGGGAGACCTTCATCATCACAGCCTGAGAGTCTATATCACCTAGCTTGTATAGATATATAATGACTATATATCTTCTCCCCACGTTTTGTGACCTGGGCAGGTGTGCTCGACACACCTCCGGGATTCGGTTCTCTGCGCATTTGATGTTTTATTCCTAATTAACCCACCATGTAAAAACACTCCCCCCCCCCCCATTTAAAGCCCCGGTCTGCTGCTGGGCTCCGACAGTCCGGTTCACATACCAAACTACCCTTTTGCTGTCGGTGAGGGTGCGCATGGTTGTTTTATTAAATGCCAACGCGCTCCTTTTACAATAACTGGGGACAGCAGCTCCGCGGGGCTTGTTCGGCTTTAGTTTGACCTACATTTGCCCATGTTGTCATGCATTATGAGACATTTGAGCGGAAAAAGCCAGCCACCATATCTGGGAGTGTGTGTGTGTGTGTGTGCTGCTTGAGCGCCATAATACCGTATCTAAGCGGACACGACAGTAAATGTGACATATAGGCATTTCCTGTCCCGGTGCCTTCAGTATAAACCGCAATATCATAAGACGTCGCACTGGTGAATTAAGATCCGGGAAAGGGACGCTTTGACCCAAGTGTGAGCCTACAAACCTGCGTCAGAAGCCGGGTAAGTGTTGGGGAAGGCTTTTTCCTATACTACCGTCCAGTCATTCACAGCCAGGCGTCAGCATCCTCGCCCTGGTGCAACGCGACGTCCTTCGTTTTTTCGAGAAATAACTCGACTTAAACTGAAGCGCGTTCTCTTACTGTGAAAGGCAGAGTGTTTCACCCAGACTCCTTTGAACAGTCTTACAGTTTAAAGTCACCCTGCCTCTCAGCAAAAGTGTGTACCTTCAAAATATACGTGAGTCCAATATCTGAATCAATACAAGATTCATCTTCATTTCGGCATCCATATAATCCACCAATCACACATGTTTCAGCAGGATATGAGCGTGATTCACATTGGGCTCCGTTGCTGCTCACGGTGGGCTTGGGCACTTTTGGTGGCAGGGGGCTGAGGGAATTACAGGCGGGACGGTTCAAAAAGTGAAACGTTTTATAACGAAACATCTTCCTACATTATTTTCATTCATGCCGAATGTAAGAGTGAATCGGGCGGATCTGAGAAAACGCATCAAGTTACGTTTTATGCATATTGATATGTATATATACGCGTAAAAGCGTTTCATTGCTTGATTTCTGGATTGTGTTTTGGTTGTCTCGCAGGAGGGATGACCGAATCACATTTGCAGGTTATGCTGCACGATACGTGAAAAGACACCAGATCGGTCTATTATTGCCGCCTCCATGTTATTGTGATAACAGCGTGCAGGAACTGCATCTTGCTGTTCTGCATCCAGCCGCTCACATGAATAACTGACAATAATACAGTCGACAGCAAGGGATTGTGTTCGCTTCAGTGCGCCCTGCTGACCGTATCCGGGGTCTTCTCTCCGACGCATTTTAATGCCAAACAAAGCGGTTTCTCGTGTGAATCCTGCGTCCCCTCAGATTCAGTGAGGTTTCAGATTATGGATTGATTTCACAGCAAGCCAATCAGATAATAGATTTGAGACTGTAAATCCTTATATTATTACAAATACATATGTATTATCTTTATAACAGGTTATAGCTATTCTCTTAAAAATAGTGCCACGATCTATAATATCTCTATGATGTTCAACAAAACATGACTGAATTTATTCACTTGAAGATTTGGGGCTTTTTTAATATTTAAGAGGCTTCCCCAAGTCATGTTTTGTAAAATATTCATAAGATGAAAGACAGAGGATTGGATTTTGTCCTTGTAATTTGTCATTTAGTGATACTAAAATAGGAAAAGGGGTTTATTTCGGGTTCATGCAGCCCTGGCAGGACTGATGGGAAACTGATTTTCCAGTGGTCAAATATTTTCAATAAATATCCAAACACAAGTAACTGCATGTTTTTGTTGCGCTGCAGAGGTTTAAATCAAGGTGTTAGAGCCTCAAATGACCAGTTATTTGGTCACAAAAAACACTATATGCCAAAACTGTAACTCTAATGAGGTGATATTACTTAAGTTGCAGGTTTGTAAACTATGTGTGTAACTGGCATTTCACTTGGCTGTTGAAGAAGCCCATTATAAACCCCCTTCTCACCGCTAAACTGGTTCAAGTTTGGAAATCTGATAGGAGGGAACGTCGTGTCAAGTTCACTAAAGTAAAGTACACTCTTACCGGAATCTACTAAATGGACACCTTCAAAATAAAAACAAAGCCCTCTATCGCTGGAGAAAAAAGGGAAACCGTTCTCTTTTAGGCGAAAATTCATGAACATGGAGCCAAAAATTCCAACAAAGAAAATGTAATGTATTGGGGATTTTTAAGGTGAAGATGAAAGTAAAACAAATAAATTAGACTGTAATAACACAGTCTAGTATATTAATGAAGTGTGGAATTGAACGAGTGTAAGAATTCTCCTTATAAATGAGAATATAATTCAATGTATAACAAAGAAGGGGAGCACAAGGACATGAAATAATGCATGAACTTACCCAGGATGTTCAAAATGTGCGCCACTACACAGGTTAAAAACTTAGACATTAATTATTAATTAATTATGTTTATTAAAAGGAAATGGTTTTAAGGTGACTCCTGCATTTGCACCTAATCTTGAGATCCTGTCTTGAAGCGAGGCCTTGTGTCAAATATTAGTTTTAATACCTTTAATATGTCCGTTGATATTATGGTTACACTGTTCATACAAATACACGAGCATTTAATAAACCTACAACCAGAGCACAGAAGGCTTAGTAAGGGCCTACAGCTCACATTTTGCCCACAACTGGGTAAATTTGGCCAAGACGAATAAAACCTATTTCATAGTACTTACACTGATAATATTTATCTTAGATTCCTAATGATTTATTATTTCTAATCTATGAGTAAAATAAATGTTACATTCATTTTTAAATTAATTTCCAAGTCTTTTATTTTGAAGGCCCCACCGGAAGCGTCGCTTCGTATTCGGTGTAACTTGACACCGTTGGCAGAGACGGGCAGCACTATGCGGAGCAGCTGATGCCTTTGAGGGGCTAAAAATAATCCACTTTTTTCCCTCTCCAACTCTCACTGAATTTAGTTTATTTTCTTCTTCCCTCTCTCTGTCCCTCTGTCTTCTTTCCTTTTAAAATCCAGGCTTCAGGAATGAAACCGTGTCAGTGAGGAATATTACGTTTCTCCGAGGTAAGAGACTTTGGTGTTGTACTGTGGGGTTTCTCATTAAGACAGTTTAATTTAATGACTCAATTTAAACTTAACGTTACCGGTGTGTAAATTAACCTTCTGATGCCAGTATGAGCTAGCGTTATATAAAGTATTTTAAAACAATTTTGTTTGACAAATTGAGCTGTAGTGCAGGTGTTGTTTTTGCTAAAGGCTAAAGGTTAACGTTAGCTAGATTTAACGTTAGATTATTATTTTTTTACTTGATATTTAACGGATTTTGCAAAATCTGGACCAATGTTATTTTTCTTTTCTGTTTCCATAATCTAGTTAACGTTACACTTGTATTATGCCCCTGGCTGTATTAGGGAGCCACAGTTAAAGGAACATTCATACGGTAAAAAACAAACATAACGTTAAAGTTGAAGTCGTCCTTCATCTGAGGAACGTTAACGTTGTCTTTGTGGCGAACAGCACTCGGCCTCCATGCTGGCAGTTATAGTGGAAATCAATATCAAAACGTCAGTACAAGCGCCTCAAACCCCCTTTGCAACATAATATATTTATCTCCTGTGAGTCCGTACGGTTACGCCCATTGTGTCCCGAACAAATGATCATTTCTCCGCGGACGTGTAAAGAGAAGAGTCTCTTGTCCCAAAGAAAGATGGCCGCCGAAGCAGGCGTTTTGGCGCCCGTTAGAGACGTTGAGGGGAGAGGCGGCTCACCTGCCAGCCGTTTGCCGTGTCTGTGTCACGTGGGTCCCGTCACTGCCCCGCCCCTTTAGGAGACTAGGGGCGGGGCGGACTCATAGACCTTTTTTTTTTCTGCCGGAAAGCAAAAAAAAGGCGCGAAAGCAAGAGAGGCGCGTGAACGTGAAGGGGACGTAACGTGACGTCGTCAAAATCAAATCACGCAAAATCGCAAGAGACGTCAGAATGAGGATGCTATCTGCAAAACATTTCAGATTGTGGTTTTGCAGGAGGGCAAAACAATTGATCTATGAAAACGATTCGATTTTTTTTGCATCGCAAGAGGTGCAAACTTATAATAATTCAACTTATTAACAATTTCTGTAACAGGTGAAAGAATTATTCAACAACCGTCAGTGGTTAGCTATAGCTAGTTAGCGTTAATTCCGTGGGCTGGCTAAACTACAAATGGCGCGCTTCCATTACCAGTACCAGCTCGACTCGGCTCTCTTTTCGCTCTGTTTTCCATTGCAGATAGTACCTCCACAATAGTACCTGGTCGTCATAGCGACGCCGCAGGAAACTGCCGTGACACACACCCGCCTCCCACACACTCGGGACAATGGAGGAAATCGAGTGTGTGCTGTTTTTGACCCTCGGCACGTGGTTGTTTCTCACAGCAAGAAGACAAACGTCGTTTCCTTTGACCGCGGCGTGTTCTCCCGAGTCGCCATAATCGTAACGGGTTACATCACGCCATCCCTGGCCAAACTGTTCAAACATGGCGGGGTTATTCAGGATTCTCCGTCTGGCGCGTGCAATGATGTCAGAGAGAACAGTGACGATTCTCCCTGACCAATCAGCAGTCTGCCGTGTTTTCACGTGACATTTTAGTATCGCCTTAGCTCGCCTCAGCTCGCTCGGGAACCTCGCCGGAGGTGTTACGATAAAAAAGTAGCTGGAAGCAGCTACAGGTACGACTTTCACACAGTGGAGTACCAAACAGAGGCGAGGCGAGCTGGTGCTGTGTAGTGGAAAAGCGCCAAAAGTGACGCCCTTAGCTGTTTGTCTGGTTAATGTGCTCTCTGCACACTAGTGTCCAAGCGGGGCCAAAGGTGGTCTCCTCGAGACAGAAACACCACTCTGAATCATTTTGTTGGTGATGTTTGACATTATAGAGTGGAAGTGTGTTTTTTTTTTTGCTGTTCAAAAAGACTAACATGGTGGTCAGTCATTGCACTAATAACATTATGGAGTAAAATTTAAAAACTTAAAAGCGCATTGTATCATTGTTTTAAGCCTTTCACCTTCAGAGCTCTGAATCAGGACCTCGGGGACTCAGGGCTGTGAAGCTAGCGTTAACTCTAAGCTCTAAAAAGATAAACAGAGGTACAACCCGAGTCTCCTGAAACTGAAATCATGGCATCACTGCAACTTCTAATGACACTTTCAACATGTTTCCTTTCCAACACTTACATTCATTTAACTTTAATGCACCGTAAGCCCGGGGGCATGTAGCTGGGCGCTGCCCCTGAAATAGCTCTCATGCCCGACACTGTCCTGCCTCTGTGTTTCTGTGCGATGAGTGTGTGCCCTTGCGTGTGTGACATGCCATGAAGATGTGTGACCGAGTCTCCAAAGCTCAAGCCAAAGCATCGCTAGCGGCACAGATGGCTAACTGTTTAAGGACCATGGAAAAACACACGATTATGTACCACACTATACAGTTTGCATTCACCGAATTCAGCATCTTAGAACAATAATGAGATACGAGTTTGACCTGCGTTGTGTGAACCGATGTCTGGTTTTTCCTTTTTTGGTTTCGTTTTTTACAGATTGACTCGAGGCTCGCGCGGAGCAGTTTGGTGGTGGCATGGGCTTGTCGTTCTGCGGCGACGACAAGGACATCAATGCCTACGGCGTGGAGGAGGGCGTGCTGAACAATGGCTGCTTCGTGGACGCTCTCAACCTGGTTCCCCATGTCTTCCTGCTCTTCATCACCTTCCCCATCCTCTTCATTGGTAGGTGATGGAAGTTGACACACACATATACACATCTGTTTGCGTCAACTTGTTTTCCTGTGGGCCATGAACGCAGCATTTGTACAAACATGGTGGAGTTGGTCACTTGTGAGGACGTTGTTTTGACCTACGTGTATTCTCTGAAAGGCGTACGGTAACCTTAAACATACCTGCTACATGCCCGAAACCCAAGTAACCTTAAAATGATCCTAAACCTTAAACTGCAGTAACTTTTACAGTATCATAAATCAAGTATTAACCTTGAAATACCAGGTACTTGCGAGGTCAGTCCCCCCTCTATAACTGGATGGTGGACACACACACTTAATGAAGACATATTTATTCCAAAGTGCCGTCTCTGTATATTGGCCACTCAGTTCGCCACTGACCACCAAAGGCAAAATGAATAAAACCTTTCGGGAGTAAATATTTAGAAGTGCTGGATGTATCTTGGAACAAAGTGATCAAGATTAAGCACACAAAAGAGTTTGTGCGCTTCTGCAGAAAAAGTCACAAGTGTTTGAGTCTGTGTTATGTACATTCCGACAGATGTGACAGAAGTGTTTCCTGCTTAAGCCTCTTAAAGCGTCACCTTTTCTGCTGGAAAGTCTCAGAAACCACCGCAGCTGTCAGGACAGAACTAATCCTGCGGGGATTATTGGAGCGGAGTCAGAGAGACAGTTTGAGTTTTGTTCAGACTGTTTGATACGTACCGTGCTGTGTTTGAGTGCATGTGATTATGGAACGCCTGTAGCAGTAAACATGCTTGTTTGTCCATACATATGTGTTAGTGCTGTGATAGACTAGTCACTCGTCCGGGCTGTACCGGCCCCTGCCTCAGTGCCCCACGTGACCCTGAATGGTAGGAGTGGGCACTACGGATAAATCCTCGGTCACGGTCTGTGTAATTCTATATTACGATGTCAAGACATATACGACCCTGATATTAATGCATATTGTAAAATAGCGAGTTTAATGGAAAAATCAATTAAAAAACAGTTTATGGACAACGTTTCTGGACAAATTAAATACCTGACAAATCAAGAAACTCGATCACATTGATGGATAAAACCATGCTAAAATCCTATATCAGCACGATATCTCATGTATGGATTTGCAACATTGCCCACAATGGACTAAAACACCCAGAGATATTATAGCCATAGCTACCATGTTGTAAACAGTATGTCAAAGTCTCCCAGGGTAGACAAATATACAGTGGATCTTCATACTATATAACCCTTTTTAATTAGGTTGTCTCTTTGAGATCAGATTTCTACTGATTAGGGTTGGGTTCCTGTAGCCGTTTCCATTTTAGATCCGGTTCCAAGTTGATAAAGTAAATGTTACCTCTACTTGCCCTTTTTATTCTTAAAGTGAAATTAACAAAAACTCCAGGTAGTAGGCTTCACTTTTTCAGCTGACAGTCGCCTTAGCCTTAGAAGTCCAAGTCTAGTAATATGCTCTCGGCAAGCTTGTGTCCTTACGCGGCCAGATGTTGCTTGTTAGAGAAAGAAACACCACTCTATGTTCGCGAATGGACTGTGTGAATTTGCAGTTCAACCAACACAGAAGTGGTGAGTCTTCTCTAGCGAAACGATCATCACGCCAATCTCAAACTTAAACGTTCATGCATAATACATCGGTATTTTAAACGGATTTCTTTAACGTCTCTGTCCTACAAGAGGATGAAGAGGATTGAGTTGGTAAATAAGCACTTGATCCAAATAGTGGAGGTCCTAATGTCAAAGAGCCACAATGAGCTCCCTCCATAGTTGGGTATCCTTGGCAACAAAATGTCCCGCCTCACCCTAAGTGAAGGTCGTCGTGGCTAGCGGGTTTGTCTTAGTTCTGCCCCAAGCTGTTTTTTGCTCTTCCAGGTTTTCCTTTCCTTGGAAGAGTCCATCCCAGTGCAACCTTTGGGATACAATCTGCCTCCACTTGAAGGCCCAGAGATCAGTCGCCCCTGACTTTCAGTAAAGGTCTTTTCTTTAAAATACCGGATTTGGGGTCTTGTTGGGCCAGAAGATGCCAAAAAGCCTTGTCATGTACAGGATCTATTGTGGATTACCACAATCCATTTCATATCAGGTTTTGTATCCCGCCACATTCAGAACTGTACAGTAAGACTGACTTCACACTGCTTTTATAAGCAGTAGATGGATCCTTTGACTTCCAGAAGTTGAGGTATTGGGAAAATGCACCCTGGACTTTTCCCAACCTTGTTTGTTTGGAGCAAATATCTTGCGCAATATGAGGTTATATCAGTGAGCTAGTTAACATTATATATCTTATGACGCTCCCCTCACTCTCACTTGCTCACAGATCTCAATTGAATCTTTGAAAATTAGTTAGTATGACATAGTTACTTACCAATATTGGATGTAAATAGATTTAAATGATTCAAATTCGATAAAATGCCATCAACCCCCCCAAGCCCATTATGACCAGGGCATTTCCCTGGAATGTTCTTGACGGGGCTGTGATCTGAGAGGCAGTGAACAATGTAGAAACGCAGCTCTGACAATTGGGAGTGAAGGAGGAGAACTTGTGTTGGTTCCCACTGAGCTGTGTTACCATAATCTGTTACTCCGTGTCATCTGGCGGACAGAGATTTCCTTTACTCCTCTCTTTCTTTCTCTCATGGCCCCCCCCCCCGTGACACACACACTTTAAGGCACTTTCGTGTCACCAGTGTGAGCGTTAAGCAGCTTTGAAGAGCAGTTAAGATGCGATTAGAACAACAGCGCAGTGATCCAGTGGGGAAAGCACCGTGGCTGCCTGCTGCAGCAAATAGTAAAGCAAACAGTTATAAAAACAGTCAAACTGACTATAAACAAAAATACTGAAAATATTATGGAATACTGAGCAGTTACTTTAGCTGTTATTTCTATAGTTCAGCTCTGCAATAATCAGAAAATACTTCCTTCCCACTCGCCCTTTTCCTCTTCCACATCTGGTCCTTTAGCTGTTGGACAATGAACCTCCATATATTCACAAGACAAAATATGGAGGAGATAAATGGAGAAAGAAGAAAGAAAGAGAGGAGCAAAGGAAAAGAGAACGGTATTATAGTAATAATGTAGAAAGAAAGTGAGGAAGGGCGGAAACAAGACGGGAAGAGACGGATGGAGGATGAGGGGAAATTGTATGTATCATTGGTTTCGTGTGGTATTGTGGTAACTCTGCTGTTACCGCTGTATTACTCTGCAGAGAATATTACGTGTAGGGAATGCGTGGTTGGTTAAATGTTTTGTGTGTATGTTTGTGTACAGTACTTTATGGGAATAGTTCTGACCAGAAGCCCTCAGCCTGCTCCCCGAGGACTCACTAATTGCTGCTTCCTGGTTTTCGTTTTTTTATGGTCTCCGTCCCCTGAGCCTCCTAAATGGCTGCGGTCCATTTAGTTAAGAGCAGAGACAAACCTAATAAGAAACGCCGCCCGCACTAATGAAGCCCCGTGGCACTGAGCTCCCATAGTATCATCCGTTTTTACCAAGAAAATAAAGTTGGATTAAATGGACACAGTGTATTCGGCATCAAGACTTAGCGTTTTACATGTTATTTGGAGGTGCAGTGATTAGTTCATTGATCAGTTAGTCGATCAACAGAAAACGAATCGGCAACTATTTTGATAAACGATTCATCTTTAAAGGTCGATTTTCCAAAATGGCGAATATTTGGTCAGAATATTTTCATTGCTAAGGAATTTTCTCCGCCCTGTCAAAGTTTTCAAACGAAAGTGGCCTTAATTCAAAGAACCATACGAGTGTTTTTGCATGTTATTCCCATGTACAACAAATCGTGTCTACTATATTGTGTTACTGCTCAGTTTTTCAATTAAAATACTTTTTATTTTTAATGTGTTTTTTTTTTCTACCTTTTCAAATGTATCACCTCGAAAACATTTTTGACATTTTACCTTAAAGTACCAAAATGTAAAATACAGGAGAGGAATTATCAATCTAATCAATAAAGTTTCCCAGTGCATTTAAAGGTTTGTAAACATTAATGTTTGGAGTAAAGCAGGTCTACATTTTTGTGACACAAAATACAGATTTTTGTATCACGTCAAAGTATTTAATCATGTCTGTGAGTTTAGCCCACACTTATATGGTATGGTAAATTAAGGATTGGCCTTTAAAAGTTGACATGATGCTCACTGCCCACTTTTTAAGCAATTTTCTTTGTCCCACATAATTTGGAAAGTAAATGTGAATTTTAGTAAAACAGTAGTTCTTTAAAATCCCGTATAAGTCATAACCTAGTTTATAAACCCGTCATTGCACCACCATCTGTTTTTGTTGGTCTTCCTTTCCTTCCCGGTTTAACTTTTCTGAGCAGGTTGCATTTTTCAACAAATGTCAAGTTCAGATCCATCATCCTTCACTCTTTCTGTATCGGTCAGGTTGGGGCAGTCAGAGCTCCAAGGTCCAGATCCATCATAACACCTGGCTTCATTTCCCCGGCCACAACCTCAGGTGGATCCTCACCTTCTCGCTGCTATTTGTCCATGTCTGCGAGTTTGCAGAGGGCATCGTCTCCAACAAGTGAGACCTCAGAAAGACATCTTACCCAATTATCACGCAAAATACAATTTGTTTTGTTTCTGTTGTCTTCAGCAAAGTTATACGAATAATGTTAGTCAAATGTTCATTGGTTTGGTCTCCAATTAATCAGGAGCTTCCCATATTAATTATATTTTGTGTTTGCCTCTTGCTGTAGGATGATGGAGACCAACCACCTCCATCTCTTCATGCCAGCCTTCATGGGTTTCATAGCAGCCACGACATCAGTGGTTTACTACCACAACATAGAGACATCCAACTTCCCCAAACTGCTGCTTGGTAAGACTCCACATTGGGGGCACTGGGCTGGTTAATCCTCATCCTCAGCTTTAACTTTTATCTACCCTGGATAAAGTGGCTCAGTACACAATCAGGATCAGTCGAACCAGAGATGTCATCGTCTTTATTTTCCTACCGATTCTTCTTCCTTGTCAAAACGTGGCGCCCACATTTCCCGCAGTGCCGACAGTTCGATCGGAGATGTGGGTGTGTTCTGCTACTAGCGGCTAACGTAGCCTTGAGCTAATGCTAGCCTCCTTCAGAGAGGAGGAGCAGGCTACAGAGGTCTGGTGAGCTCACTTCGTTCTAACTCCACCCCCCCCCCCCCAGTTTTATTTCCTTTCTTAAACTTGTAGTCTTCAGCCCCAGCCGACGCTTGAGGATGTTTATGAGTACTGCACAGCTCCCTCTGGAGACATTAAAGGCTTTATACTACTCGTTTGACATATTTAGCAGTTCTCCCCAACACCTGTAAAAAGACTGTGATGTGGAAACTCGGTCGAGTTCCCCTTTAATCTATTGTTGAAGCAATGAAACGCAAGCAAGAAGTAAAAGTGGCCACAGAGAAGATACCAAGGGGAATATTTACTAAGGCTTTGCATCACTTTTTTAAGGTATTGAATACTCAAATTTCGTCTGTCCATATTTAGGGCAGAGGCTTTGCACCGGTGAAATGGAAGAAATGCAACACTGCTAAGAACTTCTTGGGCTCATGCAATATGTATTTAAACATGCAAATGAGGTCACTTTGCAGATGCTTTCCTTTCAGCACCATCAAAACACAAGACAAAAAAGCAGCAATGTAACCTTGATATTACACTACATCTCTTTTCTCTTCCCACGCAGTCCTGTTCATCTACTGGGTGTTAGCGTTCATCACAAAGTCCATTAAGTTGTGGAAGTTTGCGGAGTACCATGTTGGACCACAGCACCTGCGGTTCTGCATCACAGCCCTGTTAGTGCTCCTGTATGGACTGCTGATGGCCGTGGAGATCAACGTCATACGAGTCAGGGTGAGTAATCATGTCTCATCCAACATCAGTATCTAAATAACCTTTGATGTCTTAAATCCCTGAAGAAAGTGAAACAAAACGTATGCATTTATTTTCCCAAAATGAAAAATGGTCCTTTGCATTTGGTGACTGGAAACGTTTTTTTCAGTAATCTTTCTACAGCTCATTTTCCTCTGTTTATTTGTTCAACGTGTGTGTGTGTGTGTGTGTGTGTGGCATCAATCTGGATATTTCCATTCTTTTATAGGAACATATCTGCCTGTCTCGCTTAGATTGATTTCGTCATCTTCTCTCCCTGTAGAGATATGTGTTCTTTGCCAACCCCCAAAAGGTGAAACCACCAGAGGATTTGCAGGATTTGGGGGTTCGCTTTCTGCAGCCGTTTGTCAACCTGCTGTCCAAGGTAGACACACACAGTGATCGATACCGTCGTCATAGTCTGAAGCGCAAGTAAAAGTCGATTTAGGCCACAAGTAACAAGTTGGAAAGTGTCTCAGTTTCAGCTTATCTTTTCACATCACCTAACAAACTTCATGTTTAGTTCTCATATTCAATATCTAGAGTTACTAGTTACAGTTACTAGAGCACTACTTGGCAGCAGAGCGCTGTAAATGGTACGCATGTTTTGCGCATTTCTAGGCGACATATTGGTGGATGAATTCTCTCATCATTGGAGCCCATAAGAGGCCCATTGAGCTGAAGAAGATCGGAAAGCTGCCCATCGCCATGAGAGCCCTCACCAACTACCTACGGCTCAAAGACGCCTATGAGGATCAGAGGGTGAGCAGATGGAGGCCCTAACCTGATTTAACACTCATGCAATGTTCCGACTGTTTTGTTTTTACTATTGACCTGGATGTTGTCGTATCAGTAGACAAGCTTCTGTTTTTCATCTCCCTTTTTTTATCCACCTTCCCGCCATCTTCTCTTACTGCACACAGACAGCCGAGGATCCGGATCGTGCCCCGTCAATCTGGCGCTCCATGTATCGAGCGTTTGGTCGTCCCATCCTGCTCAGCAGCACCTTCCGCTACCTGGCTGACCTGCTGGGCTTCGCTGGGCCGCTCTGCATCTCTGGCATCGTAAAGTACCTGAAGACCGACAGTGAGGTTGCAGTGCCAGACAAGACCAAGGTGGGTGTACGTGTGAGCCAGAGAGGTGAGCTTGTGTGTGTGTGTGAGCTTGTCGTGTGTGTTGTGCTGGAAGGGTGACCTGTTGGGTCTCAGTCCAAACTTTTGAAATTGAATAAAGAGCAAGTGTAAGGCTTCAATACTGCATTTCTTTTTTTCTTTCTCTTTTTATTTCAAACAACAACCAACAAAAAAAAGTAAAAAAATAATAAAGTAAGCTATGAACTTACAGTACCACATTACAAACACAACAATATCTGTGTGTCCGAAAAGGAGCGGGATGAAGCAAAAGCTTGTTGCCCGGAGTGAAGGCTCAGCCGTTTTCAGAATGCACCTCCCAGTGTGAAGGGTACATGGTGGTGCGGCGACGTTGTCTGTGCCCCGTAATTCATCGCTGACGACATAGTCAGATTTGATTCCCGTCTCCTGGCAGTACCTGGAGTAGAGGGGGAAAAAAATCCCTGCTGCAGTGCAATGGTTTTGAGGCTTTCCAAAGAGATAGAAGATGGGCTTATGGGACAAAAAACAGCACATGGCTGGCATTTTACTCAACAGTGAAGATGAATCAAAGGTTGGAAGTAGGTTGTGACATACATTAAGTGCACTGTGTATAGCTGCTACATATGGCTACAGCAGATGTAGTAGTATGAGCTGGAGTAAATCATAGTGGGGCTGCTCAGCGCTGGAGGTCCCCTTCTGACCCTAAAATCACTGCTTTGACTTGAAAACTGGTACAGAAATCGGTGTACCCAGTGCCGTTAAGAGTCACATTTGAACAGCCTGTGATGAACACTGACTGTGACTGAGACGGCCATGTGAAAAGTTGGAGAAATCACTTTGGAAATTTGTGGTTTACATAACAACATTTTATTAAAGGTTAAGTGCAAATTAGTGCAAACATCAGGGGTCGTCCACACGTCACACACAGATTGGGTGGTCCAGCCAACCAATGTGTGATGTCACCAAGGTGTTGGTCGCAGTCATCGAGTCACCACCAGTACGTACGTGTGTGTCTGTGTGTGACTGCATGTCTAGGTGTGTGAACGATGCTGTCTCTGATGGGATCATGTGTCTGTGATGTCATAATGCCCTTGTGCGGAAATTTCATTACACACACACACACAGAGTATTTGTAGTTCTATACATGCGAGGACCCTTGCGTTCCCTAAATTATCTGTCACCGCGACAACTACATGCCCAACTCCAACCTTCACCTGAACCTAAGTTTAACCTCAACCCTAAAACCACGTCTTAACCTTTAAACAGCACAGAAGAGGTAAGGACTGGCCCAAATATTCTCCAAAATGTCCTCACTTTCCAAAACTGTCATCAAGGTGTCAAGGTCTAAATCTCAAAGTGGCCCTCACAAAGACAGAAGCACAAGAGCACATAGGCGGAGCCTTGTAGACAGTGACATTGGAAAATGCTGAATCAGCATAAATGTGGAGCACCACCCGGTTTCCTGATGTTCTGAATTTATAATAACTCTAATAGTAACGTCATGATCGAATGTTAATGTTACTTTAAACTGCTAAGTGAATGTAAAATGTAGCAAACGATGGATTTTTTTTGGCGTGTAGTAGTCAAGGTGTAAAGCGTCAAATGAGGGCTGCAACTAAAGATTTTTTTTTTAGTTTTTATTCATCGCTTGATCTTTTAGCCAATGATGACGTATTCAAATAGCTTGTTTGGGCTGAGCAACGGTCCACACCCAAAGATATTCAATTCATAATCACGTAACTCAAGACAAAAGCAGAAAATCCTCACTTCTTTTAACCTGGAAAAAAGTTAATATTTGGCACTTTTGCTTTTTAAATAAACTTCATGAATAATCAAAATGATCAAAATTGTTGTTGATGGACTAATTATTTGGCAACTACAATGAATATATGCACAAAATATAGACTTTTTAATTCTTCATTCCAGATCCATCAGGATCAGCACCAAATCAATATCGGCTGTATTACACTACAATAATACAAAACAATCATATCTGCCCATGACAGCGCAATGGAGAGGGTGTAGCAGACAGAGGAAAAGCAGACACTTTTACAGACGGTCCATTTGGCGAAGGATGAAGCGCTGGCAGAGCTGATCACATCGACTCCTCTCAAAGCCATGCCAGCCTATTCCAAAGGTCATAATAAAGACAGAGCTGTTGGGAGAGGCAGAACAGATGCGTTTGTAATGACAGTATATTTTCATTTAGTCCATTTGCCTGGCCGTTGTTATAGTTGATGTTGAATGTGAGCTGTTGTCGGGTCCGTGCCTGCCTGTTAAAGTGGGTATAATGGGCAGCGGAGATAGAGAGCAGAGCAGGGCTGCATTTCTGAGTGACATGGAAAAATCCCCACTCACTTCACACTCTGTCTCAGTTTAATGCAGAGGGAAGGTCTGCTGAGCATCAGGCTGAGCTTTTTGGTACTGCTGTGTGTGTGTGTGGGTGTGTGTGTGTGTGTGTGTGGGTGTGTGATTTCATCCTGTTTTATTCATACATGTAGCATGTCTGTGTATAAACATTCATACATATTCACTCACAGTTCGAGGATGGGGCTACATGTATACAATCCTCCCATCTCAGTGTATGTATGTTTATGTTGCAATATTGATACATAATGTTCTGGGAAATCAATTCAGGAATTATTTATGGATGAAATAACCAAGCAGGGATGTCAATTTTTGGCTAAAACAATTAATTCAGCAAATTAAATATCTGACAAATTAAGACACTTCATCATGTTGATGCAAAAGTCAGATAAAAGTCCAATATTTCCATAAATCCTCCTACATATTGATTTACAACACTGGCTGCAGTGACTTAATTCAATTCAATTCAATTTTATTTATATAGCCCAGTATCACAAATCACATTTGCCTCAAAGGGCTTCACAATCTGTAGCATACGACACCCTCTGTCCTTAGACCCTCGATTCGATTAAGGAAAAACTACCCAAAAAAAACCCTTTTAACAGGGGAAAAAAATGATAGAAACCTCAGGAAGAGCAACAGAGGAGGGATCCCTCTCCCAGGACGGACAGACATGCAATAGATGTCGTAAGTACAGAATAGATTTATAGCATCAAAACTATAACATATACAGCCTTGATGGCAAAATTGTTGTATATATATATATGTTATTATTTTAGAAATGTCTAGGTGGTAAAACATAAGGGAAGATGATGGGTCCAGATGGCAAACCGAGCAGCTCCCGGTGTAGCCCAACGAGCAGGACCCGAGCCACTCGTCCCCTTCACCATAGACACAGCAGCACTGCCCCAGCAGGTCTCCATAGTCACAGATCCAGTTACATCTCCGGACAGTGAAATACCTGCTGAAAGTTACACTAAAAAAGAATAGACGGACGACAAAGCACAAAACTCCGGGAGAGGGAAGAAGTCAAGTTAGTGACATGCATTTATGGGATGAGAATGCATACGGATGGAGAGGAGGACAGAGGTGAAAAGAGAGAGGTGCATCATGGGAAGTCCCCCGACAGTCTAGGCCTATAGCAGCATAACTAAGGGATGGTTCAGGACTCTCCTGAGCCGGCCCTAACTATAAGCTTTATCAAAGAGAAAAGTCTTTAGCCTATTCTTAAATGAGGAGATGGTGTCTGCCTCCCGAACCCGAACTGGGATCTGATTCCACAGGAGAGGAGCTTGATAGCTAAAGGCTCTGGCTCCCATTCTACTTTTGGAGACTCTAGGAACCACAAGAAACCCTGCATTCTGAGAGCGCAGTGTTCTAGTGGGGTAATAAGGTACTATGAGCTCTGTAAGATACGACGGTGCCTGACCATTAAGAGCTTTATAGGTGAGGAGAAGGATTTTAAATTCTATTCTGGATTTCACAGGGAGCCAGTGCAGAGAAGATAATATTGGAGAAATATGATCTCTTTTCCTAGTTCCTGTCAGTACACGTGCTGCAGCGTTCTGAATCAACTGGAGAATCTTAAGGGACTTTTTCGGGCTGCCTGATAATATTGAATTGCAGTAATCCAGCCTTGAAGTAACAAATGCATGGATTAATTTTTCTGCATCATTTCGAGACAGGAAGTGCCTGATTTTGGCAATGTTACGTAGGTGAAAAAAGGCAGTCAGTGAGGTTTGCTTCATGTGGGAGTTGAAGGATAGGTCCTGATCAAAGATAACTCCTAGGTTCCTCACAGAGGTGCTGGAGGCCAGGGCAGTGCCCTCTAGAGCAATTAGATCTGCCGACAGCGATTCTCGGAGGCGTTCGGGGCCAAGTACAATAACTTCAGTTTTGTCCGAGTTTAACATCAGAAAATTTCTGGTCATCCAAGTTTTTATGTCCTTAAGGCATGATTGAAGGTTAACTAACTGATCAGTTTCATCCGGCTTAATCGATAAATATAACTGGGTATCGTCTGCGTAACAATGAAACTTTATGGAGTGCTTTCTAATAATATTGCCCAAAGGAAGCATATATAAAGTAAAAAGTAGTGGTCCAAGCACAGAACCTTGCGGAACTCCGTGACTAACTTTGGTGTGCTCAGATGATTCATCGTTAACATAAACAAACTGAGATCGGTCTGATAGATAGGATTTAAACCAGCTTAACGCGGTTGCTTTAATTCCAATTAAATGTTCCAGTCTCTGTAATAGAATTTGATGGTCAATGGTATCGAATGCAGCACTAAGATCTAGCAAGACAAGTACAGAGACAAGTCCATTGTCTGATGCAAGTAAAAGGTCATTTGTAATTTTCAACAGTGCTGTTTCTGTGCTATGATGCACTCTAAAACCTGACTGGAAATCCTCAAATATACTATTGTTATTTAGAAAGTCACATAACTGATTAGCAACAGTTTTTTCAAGGATCTTAGAGATAAAGGGAAGGTTAGATATAGGTCTATAGTTGGCTAAAACCCCTGGATCCAGTGTGGGCTTTTTAAGGAGAGGTTTAATAACAGCTACTTTAAAAGACTGTGGTACATAACCTGTCAGTAAAGACAAATTGATCATGTCTACAAAAGACGTACTAACTAATGGTAGAACATCTTTAAGCAGCCTAGTTGGAATTGGGTCTAAGAGACAGGTCGAAGGCTTAGATGAAGAAATTGTCGACGTTAGTTGAATAAAGTCGACAGGAGAGAAGCAGTCCAAGTACACATCAGGTTTCACAGCTCCCTCCAACGCCTCTATGCTTGAAGATCGGTTGGCACCAGCTGAGGGCAGGACGTGATTAATTTTCTCTCTAATAGTCAAAATTTTATCATTAAAGAAGCTCATGAAATCGTTACTGCTGAGGGCTACAGGAATGCATGGCTCAATGGAGCTGTGGCTCTCTGTCAGCCTGGCTACAGTGCTGAAAAGAAACCTGGGGTTGTTCTTATTTTCCTCTATTAGTGATGAGTAGTAGGCTGCTCTGGCATTACGGAGAGCCTTCTTATATATTTTAAGACTATCTTGCCAGGCTAAACAAGATTCTCCTAGATAGTTGGAACGCCATTTTCTTTCAAGTTTTCGTGATGTTTGCTTTAATTTGCGGGTTTCAGCGTTATACCATGGAGCTACCCTTTTTTGTTTTATTATCTTCTTTTTAAGAGGAGCAACAGAATCAAGTGTCGTTCGCAGTGAACCTGCAGCACTATCAACAAGATGATCAATTTGGGACGGACTGAAATTTGCATAAGAGTCCTCTGTTATGTTAAGACATAGCATTGAGTGAAATTCAGATTTAATTTCTTCCTTAAATTTAGCTACAGCACTATCAGATAGACATCTACTGTAGTAGTATTTGACTGCTGGTGTGTACTCCAGTAATAGGAGTTCAAAAGTTATTAAATAATGGTCTGATAGTGAAGGATTCTGTAGAAAGACTGTTAGATGTTCAATTTCAATGCCGTATACTAGAACAAGGTCGAGGGTGTGGCCAAAACAGTGAGTGGGTTTATGTACACACTGACAGAAGCCAATCGAGTCTAATAATGAGATAAACGCAGTACTAAGGCTATCATTTTCAACGCCCACATGAATATTAAAATCACCTACAATAATTGCTTTATCTGTTTTAAGGACTAAACCTGATAGAAATTCTGAGAATTCAGATAAAAACTCTGAATAAGGACCAGGAGCGCGGTACACTATAACAAATAGGATTGGCTGTCGTGTTTTCCCGGTTGGATGTGAAAGACTTAGAACAAGGCTTTCGAATGAGTTATAATTTAGTTTAGGTTTAGGATTGATTAATAGGTTTGAGTCGAAAATGGCTGCAACTCCACCTCCTCGGCCGGTGCCTCGAGGAATGTGAGTATTAATATGACTGGGCGGAGTGGATTCATTTAGGCTAACATATTCTTCATGACCCAGCCAGGTTTCAGTGAGACAAAATAAATCAATGTGATAATCCGATATCAGATTATTTACTAGTACAGCTTTAGATGACAGAGATCTGATGTTTAGGAGTCCACATTTAATTCTCTTATTTTGAGGTGCTATTTCTGTTGTGATAATTTTTTTTAAATTATTATGTACAACTCCTCGTCTGTTAGCTTTTGATTTTATAAATTTCAGTGGCCGGGGGGCAGACACCGTCATTATGGGATTCTGGGTGGGTAACTGCTCTGGAAGCGCAGAGAAGCGTGTAGGACTGCAACTCTGCCTCCTGGTCTCAACTCTGGGTTGTCATGGTTTAGGTCCATTGATAAACTCGGCCAGATTTCTAGATATGAGAGCTGCACCATCCAAAGTTGGATGAATGCCGTCTCTCCTAATCAGACCAGGTCTTCCCCAGAAAGTCCGCCAATTATCTACGAAGCCCACATCGTTTGCTGGACACCACCTCAACAGCCAGCGACGGAATGAAGACATGCGGCTAAACATGTCATCACTGGTCAGATTTGGGAGGGGCCCAGAGAAAACTACGGCGTCCGACATCGTCTTTGCATATGTACACACCGACTCAACATTAATTTTAGTGACCTCCGATTGGCGTAATCGGGTGTCATTACCGCCGACGTGAATAACAATCTTACTGTATTTACGTTTATCTTTAGCCAGCAGTTTCAAATATGATTCAATGTCGCCCGCTCTGGCCCCAGGAACACATTTAACTATGGTCGCTGGTGTCGCTAACTTCACGTTTCTCAAAATGGAGCTGCCAATAATCAGAGTTGGTTTCTCAGCGGGTGCGTCGCTGAGTGGGGAGAACCTGTTGGAAACGGGAACGGGTTGGTGGTGAACCGTGGGCCTCGGCCTAGGGCTACGCTTCCTTCGGACGGTCACCCAGCCGCCCTGGATTCCCGGCTGCTCGGGAGCTGCCGGGGAACGGCTAACAGTAGCTAGCTCTAGTCGGTCCGCACCGGCTACTGGGGCTTGGCTAGCAACTACCGACTGAGCTCCCATGGTGCCGAACCGCGTTTCCAAATCACTAAGCCTCGCCTCCAACGCTACAAATAAACAACATTTATTACATGTACCATTATCAGTAAAGGAGGCAGAGGAATAGCTAAACATTTGACACACCGAGCAAGAGAGAGCGGGAGAGGAAGAGGGAGAGAGAGGGAGAGAAGCCATTGCTAGCTGCTAAGGTAGAGACTGGTAGCTAGCAACACTGAAGCGCCGTAAGTGCTTAGTGCAAAACTAATAAACGTTCAAATGTAACGTTATAGCAAATAGTTAGTCAATGTAATGAAGATTCACACAAATTAGCTGTGTTGAGCTAGAGCAGCAAACTACACGCTACAGGTAACAAACAAACACCTGTAACCGGAAAAGGGGACAAAACGCTTACGTCAGCACGTCGTCACCACGTCAGCACGTCGTCCTAAGAGAGGGACGAGAAAGCACCTGTAGGAAACGGGAACGGGTTGGAGCAAATTAATGGAGCGTTAATACAAACGGAGCATTGCATTAGTTCAGGCAGAACGTTGAAGACGCCCTTGAATTAGCTGATTAACATCAGCTGCATCATTATTGCTTCACCATCAGTTGCTCGTTCATCAGTTGCTTAGCTACCAGCAACTAGTACCCCCCCCCCCACACGTTTTCTTTTCAGCACTGTAGGCAGGCTGACAGAGAGTCACACCTCTGTTGAGCCATGTATTCCTATAGCCCTCAGTAGTAACGACTTCATGAGCTTTTTAATGATAACATTTTAATCACTGGAGACAAATTTCATCGCCTCCTGCCCTCGCCCGGCAACCGTGAATCTGTCCCTTAGATCCCATCCCAACTAGACTGCTTAAAGAAGTTTTTTCTTCCCTTAGTTAGCATTTATTTACTAGAAATTATCAGTCCGTCTTTATTAACAGGCTATGCACCACAGTCTTTTAAAGTAGCTGTAATTAAACCTCAGCTTAAAAAGCCCACTCTTGGTCCAGGGGTTTTAGCCAACTATAGACCTATATCTAACCTCCCCTTTTTCGCTAGGATCCTCGAGAAAGCAGTTGCCAATCAGTTGTGTGACTTTCTACATAACAGTATTTTATTGGAGGATTTTTAGCCAGGATTTTGAGTGCATCATAGCTCGCAGCACCGGTGAAAATGACAAATTACCCTCTAATTGTATCAGACAATGGACTTGTCTCTGTACTTGTCTTGTTAGTTCTTAGTGCTGCATTCAACCCCATTCACCGCCTTCCTATTACAGAGACTGGAACATTTCATTGGCATTACATTCGGGAGGCAGACACCATCTCCACATTTAAGAGCAGGCTTAATACTCTCCTCTTTGATAAAGCTTACAGTTAGGGCTGGCTCAGGTGAGTCCCGAACCGTCCCTTCGTTTTGCTGCTATAGGCCTAAACTGCCGAGAGCCTCCCATGATGCACCTCTCACCTCTCTCTCGCTGCAGAGTCTGGCTCTATGATTGCGGGCCACCTGCTGTTACTGCTAAACAGCTGCTACAATTATTATTACTCTTTTTTTATTACCATTTTTATCATTATTATTCCTATCAGTATTATTCCTATTATTATTTTATTAATATTACCACTACCATTACATTCTGAATATTTTAAGATTCCATGTGGAATTTGCATTTTCTCCTGCTCTGTCTTGCTCATAATGGGAATTGTTGGGTCTCTGTAAATAATATAATGTAAAGAGTACGGTCTAGACCTGCTCTATAGGACAAGTGCTTTGAGATAGCTTTTGCTGTTATTTAATTTAATTAACATCCAATCATATTCATCCTGGTGTACACAGTGGGGCATCATTCTCCCAGCAGAGTCCTTGCAGCTGCTTGGTTTCTTTCAAAGCTCCCTGAAAGAGCGTAACCCTTTCTGCCAAATCTAACTGTGTAACCATTTGCCGTTTCGGGTCAAGTTCCTCATTGCAAAAGATGTATTGGCTGATTTTCATTTAAGGTTTTTAACATAAACATAGAACATACATTTTTTTTTATTAGGAGCCCTTAAAAGAATAGTGTAACATTTTTGGAAATATTCTGATTTGTTCCCTGGCTGAGAGTGAGATGAGAAGATTGATACGCCTCTCAAGTCTGTTGTCATGTATGTTAAATATGAAGCTACAAACAGCTTTGCTTAGTAGGTGCTGGTAGGTGGCCTTTGTTACCTTTGGACGGAGCCAGGCTAGCTGACGCCCCCCCCTGTTTCCGGTGTTCATGCTAAGATGAACTTATTTCCCAGAATGTCGAACTTTTGCTTTAAATTAACATTTTTGAAATAATTCTGACCACGATATCTATACCGAGCAGGATATTTTACAGTTGAAAAATGAACTTGTCAGTTGTCTATAGTGGAAAAACTATGTAACGGCGATGCTGTTTGTAAAGGGCCTCCAGCATATCTTTGACAACTGACATTTTGTTGTTACAGTACTTCTCAGCCGACATGAACGCTGACAGGCGATATATCAATAAATCGGCAAGTACAAACAGATATGTTTCCTTTCCTCCTAATTTATATGCTAATATGTTTATACACAGTGCATGGTAGAAACATCCCTTTTATGTTGCTGTTATTTAAAGAGTTTCTCTTTCAGAATATTATAACTATAGAAATACATACATATAAATACCGTATTTGACAAATAATGAAAATATTTTGCAGTGTCTGATAAAAATGTCAGTCAAAAATGTATTGCTCTAATTTCTTAGATTTATCTTCTCAGATGAATCAGCCTTGATGTACATTTTGCCCTCAAAACTGGACTCTGAAACTCATTTTTGAATCTCAAATATAGAAGTGGGTGTATTCCTCAGTGGGCCAGAAATGAAAATATTTACACGTTATCCACCCAGGTTTTAGCCATCATTTGTGCTTTCATTCAGCGATTAAAGCAAAGATGAGCACTTGTTGATGCACCAGCCAGTGGTTCTGTTGAACGTGACCATGTAAGAGACAACAGATGTGACACGAGAGCCTGTCACGGTAGTGAAATGATTAATCAGTTTGACCTTCGTGTGTAGCAGTCTTTTAAGAAGAACTGCATGTTGAATGGATTTTAAAGTTGAATGTCTCTCAAGTGCGTGTGCTTTGTTGTAGGAGAGATATTTCGGTGTGTACTTCATGTCCTCCACTGAGCTGCTGCAGAACACTTCAGTCCTGGCTGTGCTCCTCTTCCTGGCTTTAGTCCTGCAGAGGACCTTCCTGCAGGCCTCGTACTACGTCACCATAGAAACAGGCATCAACCTACGGGGAGCCCTGCTGGTGAGTGAAACCTCATGGAAATTTAAACTTGGAACGTTTGTTTCCATACTTTGGTGTTGCTTTGAAAAGGTCTTACATGAGTGATCTCCGCAATGTTTCGGAGGCCAAGACAAATTGATCTCATCCTCACTCAAACATCAACCTCATTTGACAGCAGATGGTTTAAAAAGCTGAGGGTACAGCCAGTTTACAGCTCCATAGAGGTTTTATAGCCCATCATGTCGTGCAGTATGAAACCATCCAACTGATTTTGGAAGTCAGTTTCGAAGACAAACAGGGCAACATGACAGGGCTCCCCAGGGATGAAGTAATATAACTGCTGAAATGTTAAAACACGCAATACATATTTCTGCATAATTCAGTTGTGTCAGTCGTACATTTATTTAAATGGATCACTCAGTGGGGTTGAAAAGCCTCTGGCATTTAAACCATGGGACTTAAAGTATCCACTAAACCCCAGGATTCTGCTGCTGCTGCCACTACTACTGAATTTATTAATAGAAACTGGCACGTGATCTGCTGCATTAGGCCGCGTTCAGACAGACAACAGGACTGCGTTAGCACTTTCATTAATTTGAATGGGACGGCTGCGTTGGCTCAGCAACCAAAAAGTTGAACCTGGATATCCACCGTGGCAGATAGTGTAATTGCACATGTTTACATGTCTGTTTCATTAACTAGGCGATGATTTACAACAAAATCCTGCGTCTGTCCACCTCCAACATGTCTATGGGGGAGATGACACTGGGGCAGATCAACAACCTGGTGGCTATAGAGACCAACCAGCTGATGTGGTTCCTCTTCCTCTGCCCCAACCTGTGGGCCATGCCTGTACAGGTAGGTTGAACGGGACCTCCATACATTCCTGGCCACATTTAATCTTAATGTAGTGGTGTTTCAGTGAAGACTTTTTTTTGTACTTACCGCCTTTTTTTGTGTTTTCTATTTCTTTCTTTGCAGATCGTGATGGGCGTGATCCTGCTCTACTATTTGTTGGGCTGGAGTGCCTTGGTTGGAGCATCTGTCATAGTGCTGCTGGCTCCAGTCCAGTACCTCATAGCCACAAAGCTGGCAGACACACAAAAAAACTCACTAGTAAGCAGTATACTTATATAATTGTTTTGTTTTGAAATAACATCATATTTCCTGCAGATCCTATGCAGATTTTTTGGAATTATTCCGAACTGAACTTCATGATGGGAATCCTGAATATGGAATAGATTAACACAGAATTTTTTCCTCCTCTGTTGTCTCTTTCAGGAACACTCTACAGATCGCCTGAAATTGACCACAGAGATCTTAAAGGGCATAAAGTTGTTGAAGCTGTATGCCTGGGAGAATATCTTCTGTGACAGCGTGGAGGAGACCAGAGGCAAAGAGCTCACCAGCCTCAAGACCTTCGCTTTCTACACATCCATGTCCAGTAAGATGGAAACAAAGTCTGTGACCTGAGTTTGAATTATATTGATTGCATTTGTGTATGACTGCAATATGTAAAGCACTTGAAGATTACTCACTCTTAGCTCATATGACTGTTTTCTGCTTTGCTTAGCACAGTGCAATAAAACCTGTGTTCTCTCTCTGTGCAGTTTTCATGAATGCTGCTATCCCCATTGCTGCCGTTCTCGCGGTAAGACAGTTTGACCACACATGTAGTGTGATGCCTCTGTAGACCGAAGGCAATCATTTATGAATTTGTGCTGTTTTTTTCTGCTCATTTTCTTTGTCAATACCAACAAGGGGTACTGAACACGAGCGAGGGATGGTAAATTTAAAATCTTGCCTTGCAGACGTTTGTGATGCATCGCTTCATCAATAAAACTGGTCCCAGTCCTTCTGAGGCCTTCGCCGCTCTAGCGCTGTTCCACATCCTGGTCACCCCTCTCTTCCTGCTCTCCACCGTTGTCAGATTTGCAGTCAAGGCTCTGGTCAGGTGAGTGTCTGCAATAGCGTACAACTGAAAATATATTCTTCCTACTGTGCTTTATGTTGTATTCGTTCTCATTGGAAAGAGATTGACTGTTACTGGTGAGGCCAACTGGTAATGCTGTTTCGACTGAGAGAGAAGGGGATGTGGACGCGATCGAACGAGGAAGACGAGCTGGAGGTGCTATGTCGAAAGCTGGATGTGGTTCCAGTGGTAAATCTAACTAAAGGAACATGGAGGAAACCTGACAGCAGCGAAGAGAAACTCTAACCCTCCAGGAGAGATTACTGGTATTGGTATCGTCACGATCACGCTTATTAATGAACTGAGTGTGTGTGTGTGTGTGTGTGTGTGTGTGTTGACAGTGTCCAGAAGCTTAGTGAGTTTCTTCAGAGCGACGAAATTGGAGACGACAGCTGGAGAAATGGAGACATGTCTGTTTCCTTCGAGGCTGGAAAAAAACACGTGGGGCTGGTGAGTGCGGATGAAAGCAGATGAATCCACAAAACTGGGCCTTGACGAGGAAAATGTAACATCAGTTATTTGAAAGTTAGGTGGCAATTTTTGCAGGAATTGTGCAGACCGGATTGTATTTTGTCATTTAAGTTTAGCTTATACCTGCAGATGCAGCAACAATGGTGGACACAACTTTAAACCAGCAGTCAGAAAATGTTGCAACCAAATTATTTCCACCACCTGTTTTGTTGTGTAGATAGATTGTAGACCAGGTAGCAGGTCAAAATTAATACATTTCTGCCATAATCCTTGATTGCTTTGCAAAATTATGTGGATTTACATCTACGGGAGGTGAAAGATTCTCCAAAATTTGGGTTCTAACTTAAACATCCACCTTGATTTTGACTTTAAAGTAAATGTTTTAGATAAAAAGGTTAAACCTGCCTCGTTGCTTTCCTGAAAGAACTCCATTAAAATGCTGTGTTGAGCAGCTGTGTCTCCATATCTGCAGCTAACCTAGTGCTTCAATTCTAACTGTATTTGATCAAAAAACAATGACAATATGACCCAGGTAGTCAAAAAGGGAAATTTTTCTTTAATGTATTTCGTAATTCCAGTGCCCTAGGGGCTACAAAAGGGAATTTAATTCCCTCCTAACTGAGATTATTTCCTCAGTGACAAGCAATGGGGCCATTTGTTTAAAACCAGCGTCTGTTGTGTTCATTGGGGAGATATTTTCTCTGCAGACACGAGGTCAAACATTCTTTCAAAAAGCAGCAAACATGTTATCCTCTGTGTCAGCACATAATTGGACCTGAAGCCAATGGTTGAAGATAATTTTTCTCACTGTCCTCGGTTTAGGTCTGAGGCGCATGCAGTTTACAGACGTCACATTAGATGACTTTTGAGTAATGAAGACCTTCAAACTGCAAAGGTCCAAACATTTATCCAGTATTTAAAACAGATGCCGTTAACAAAGCACACCGCGGGTGCCAAGGAATCGCTTTAATGTGCTGAGTTTCGCAGCCTGAGTTTCCTCATGGACAGGATTTGGATCAGTGAGGTGTGCCAGATGACACGGCACACATTCCTTCCATGTTACTCCAGGTAACTTGTGTCCTTTCCAATTTGGCGACAGGTTGCATTAACAGGGTGCTGAGGGATCTTGTATAATGTCAGCTCTGACTCCGGACCCTAATTAAGCAATGAGCAGATCCTCCAAGGAATATTCACGTATTTCGACAGTGATGTGCAGTGACCCACGCTTATTGTGGGTAGCAGCAGGTCCTCAAGTTCATATAAATTAATTTTGAGAAATAAGAAAAAGGAAACCCAATCAGCATTATTTAAAATTTCTTGAGATTGGCTTATCTATAGTTATAGAAAACAAAGCTTTTTATAGAAAACTGCTGTTTCTGATGGTGCAGTGTTTTTAAGACGTTAACAGAGACTGGGAAGAAATCCAGAAATGACCAGAAAGGTTAATGGCGTAATTTTTCTTTTCCTTACCAGCTGGCCAGAGAAATTATGATTTCTTCATTTGGGTTTACTAGAAAAGTTTGCGTACAAGCTGTTAGCAAATTGAGAAATGTCCAATTCCTTCAAACTGTAAGTCAGAGCGTTCAGGCGTCCCTCAACTTCACTTGAATTTCAAATCCAACGTGCACCTTTTGGTTCAGGGTGGGCTGCGATTGGCTAGTCGCATTGCTGCAGCGTAACACAACAGGAAAAACACGATTCTCTTCTCCAGCCTCAAGCCCCAACGCAAGTAAACATAGCTGAGGAAAGTGGCTGAATATTTAAAACATCCACTATATTTACATGGCAAGCACATCTGGCAGAATTCATTCATCATTACAAATGTTATTTCTACCAGCTACAGCTATTCATGTATGTAGTCCTTTGTTGTGGGCATAGAATATATGAAATGTGATATCAAGTTTTAGTTATTTCCTCAGGATTAAATGTGTTTGAGGCTGTGGGAGGTCTTGCAGAACATCACCACCCACTGAACTGCAGCCCGGACGTTAATCTTGTGGCTGTGGAGGTTTCAGGCGACTGAGTCACATGGTGACTATTATGTTGCCGTGGGATTAACACCGTTTGTGTCCAAAATGGACGGTCAGACCACAGAGCCGAGAGACTCGCACAACTCTTTAGCGGTTTAATGGTTTTCAGATAGGATTGTAAGGTATATTGGCAAAAAACAACATATCCATTTTTATGATGGAATATTTCTTTAAATGTATTCTTCGGTAAGTGAATTCAGCAGTGTTAGTATCAGGGCAATATAAGCTTCTTAAATGCAAACAGTTATATTGAGCTCAAGCAAAGTTTTTCAGTCTTTCTGGTTGTCATTTCCATTACTTTGTTACTTCGACTTAATGTGAAAGCCCTATTTGCAGCCATTTTATAGCCGCTGCATTATGTCTCTTTTTATGTAGCCATTACAAACTCAAAGTGGTAATTGCTAGCATTAACTTTTAAAAACCTTTCCAGGATATCTGGGAGCTAAGTGGCCACTGCTGTGGTGTTACTGGGCCAAGCTTTCCGTATGATTGAATCCAAATGTCTTTAGTTACCCCCTGATCTTTCCTTTACAGTAGCTCCTCCATCAGGCCACAAGTTCCACTTGCACACAAGTTTTAAAGAGTATTCATGCTCCCCAGTGGATTCACATTTTATAATTAATTTATTTATAGCTTTTGCCCTCTATGCAAACCCACACAATGCATAAAGACTTGCATCACTGCACGCTGGGTGTGCGGCGCCTTGTCAGGATACTCCACTGTCCTCTTTTCCAGCATTAACATGCTTCACTGCTCCAGAAAAGCAGCAATTTTATTGCATTTGCTTGTTCACATCCCGCCTACCGTACCCTGACTACTTCCTCAGATGTATGCTTCAGGCGTCAGATGACTTGTGGCAAGTGACGCGATGCTTTGCGACGTGGCCAGTGTGACCTTTAGCCTTGCTACTTATACAACAAATGTGCAGTGATTCTTGGTGATGCTGGTGCAAATGGTATCCATTATATTGTGCACTGAAGTCAGTTGTACAAAGACAACAGGACTTCACATGAAGTTCAAAGACCCTTATGTACAGTATGTTTGTATGTATAGTGTGTCTGGATAAGAAGAGGGTAATGTGCTAGCAGCGGGATTAAACCCTTTGGGGCAACATCCTCGAGGGTTATATCAGAGGGAACCCCTGCACGTTTTCAACTCCCCAAGGAACTAAAGCGGATGCAGGAAAGTCTTAAGTTTATTAGTTAATGCTAACTTCAAATCTGTCTCTTTTTAATATCCCCCTCAAGACCAAAGCCATAAACAGGAAGCAGCCAATGCGCTACCAAATGGACAACTATGAGCAGCCGACCAGGCGACAGATGAGACCCACGGAGACAGAGGATGTGGCTGTAAAGGTCAGGTTCAAAGTTCACATGTTGGGGAAGGGTTGGTAAGGACAGAAAAAGAGTATGAACTCGCAAAGACACCAAGGACCTATCTACCAGTGTCCGAGGGTAATGGTTCAAAAGATATAAGGTCTAAGTATTTTGTTAAGGATTAAGAAAAGAAACTTCCAGTGGAATTGCCCCATTAGCAGGTGTGTCTTGTCAGTCGCAATGGAGAGCTCTTACAGAATGAAGGACTTTCCAGAAAAAAAGTGTATTTCTTCATGGCATGATACTGCTGTAGCTAGTGGGTCTTTACAGACAAGGGCTTGAGAGGCAGAACCAGTTCTATAAAAGTAACATGTATCAGTAGAAAACGTTGTCTTGATGTCAGACTAATTGACGTCCAAGAGGCTTTTCTGTGTGAGACACTGAGCGATATTGTTAGAGGCAGCACATTCAGGAGCGATGAACTCAGCTTTCCAGACTGCTGCCTGGCACTTTCACGGTCCCCTCTCAGTGATAAAGTGTAAGGAGACCTTGGGGAATAGACAAGTTTAGGTACAGAGGGATGGGCTGCCAGTTTGATAGAAATGGAGATACAAGAGGGGTCAGTTAACAGAAATAGATTCTTTGGAAGAAGAAGAAAAAGGTATCATCTTTTTCATTTGTTTCATTTTAAACAAAGAATACCAGATTTTTTTTAACAGGAGGTCGGTTGGTTTAAATTGATTTTCACTGAGATTTTATTTTCCCACGAGAAGTTTTTATGTAAGAAGAAAATGATAGCTGTGGTTTAAATGGGGAGAAAAAACGATTTTATTTTTGCACCATAATCCCCGCAATATGATTTAAAAAAACAAACTACATAGTGGTTGCGTTCTGAATGACACCAATTTCACCCAAGTTTAAAAAAAGATATGATTTAAGAATTTAACATGATTTTCTGCCATTTTTTTTCTTGACAGTAATAAACTAAAATAATGAGCCCAGACAGGGTGCCATGGCCTTCCTTGTCAAACTGTGCACACCTAGAGTGTAGACAATATAACCAAAACACCATAGAATAAAAAGTATTACCTTTTGATGCAACTAAATCATAATTAAAAGGCCACTACCGGTACAGAGGCGAGCTTTGGATGCGTTTTGAACGAGAGTTAAGAAGGGATATACAACCCAAAGTCTCACTAAACAACATGGATTGGTATTGATATGATGATATTTCTTTGATAAATGTTTTTTTATCTAGCAGATAATTGAGGAACATTCCACCACCTACACATAGATAGCCTTGCAATTACAGAGGGCATTGAAAGTCTGCAACAAATGCACAGCATGGTTTTAGACCCTTCACTTCTCATTATGCATTTTTAAACATAATGCATCCTGTCAAATATTCAATAAAATGTTCACATTCTGAACAGAGCGATGTATAGTAACAAAGATGTACATTAACATGAAAATTTGTTAGGACACCAAGCACCCTTTTCTTTATACATTAGGACTGCGTGTCAGATTATTAAAAAGGAGGACACAGACAAAACAAATATAAATAAATAAATGCGGGGGGCATTGACAAAGAAGAATCTATTAATTTGCTAACTCCAAAAAGTGTGGCCGTGACTGTCATACATAAGCAAGCCATTTTGACCTTAGTTTATTAAATCTGTCCATTTGCAAGCAAAGTGAAAGGTTTACCATTATGTACAACTCAACTATATCTGTCCATTCCTTTATTGTGGGGGAACCTGGTTTTTTTACAAGCAGATACCCGAACGCCAAGTAAGTACTATATTGGAGAGGTATTTTCATTTCAAAGTTAGCTTCCAGTGCTTTGTGCATCTCCAGCACTTGGCGTCCTCCTCTGTAAAGTGTGCTTTCTGCTTTGTGGTAATGAAAAACCTAATTAGACACCTGCATCCAAATTCTCTCCGTGTATGCTGAGTTGATGCACTTCCACTGAGAGACACAATAGCTTAACCATTCCTCTTTTGGATATGATGGAATTTCTGTATCTATTACAGAACCACATCTCGCATCAAGTGTTTCATTCATATGTGGAGGTCATTAGCACTCACACACAGACACGTAGGAGCTACTCCCTAATACCATCATTTATTTAACTCTGTCAACAGCTGTTGCATATCGTCACTGTTTGTACATCCATGGGTCTTTTGTGGTGTATGAGTGTGTGTGTGTGTGTGTGTGTGTGTGTGTGTGTGTGTGTGTGTGTACACTCTCTGTCTCCTCAGGAAGTGTAGGATTCACACGAGAACCGGTTGCCCCTTAAAGGGCCTTGTGAACGTGTCCAACATTTTCTCAGCCCCTCAGTGAAGGCTGCTCTTCCTGTCTCATCCCTGCGGAGTGACGCTACCCACCAGACAGTGGTCGGCTAATTAGAGAGAGAGCGAGAGAGAGCGGTTTCCGTACTAAACACAGTGTTTGTTGACTCGTCGGCATAGGAGTTATCAGCGAATCAGTTTAAGTATTTAATGAATAAGAATCACATCTCTCTCTGGGCAGAAGTGTGGGGACACTCAAACATTACACCTGTATGTGACAGCTGAACATGTGATTCCAAAATCGTGGGCATTAACATGCTGCTATAACAGCCGCCACCCTTCTGGGACGGCTTGCCGCCGGCGTTCCAGTTCATTCCAAAGATGTTGGATGGGTTTGGGGTCAGGGCTGTGTGCAGGCCGCTCACGTTCTTCCACACCAAACTGGGAAAAGCATTTCTTTATGGACCTGGCTTTGGGAACAGGGGCATCGTGTAGTTGACACAGGAAAGGTCCTTCCCTGAACTGTTGACACAAAGTTGCGCTGTCTAAAATACTTTTTCTGCCCAAACCAGGAAAATCAGCCCCAGTCCAAACTTTCACAAAAGCATGTGGATATGTGAGACAACATACTGTACTTTTGCTATACAGTATATTATTGGAAGCGTGCAAATAAAAGCAATCGTGCAACCTGATGTGGCCAAACACGTACAGGTTTTATTCCAGTCGTCATGGAATTTCAGGGGGCTGAACTTTTCCTTACATGGATTTGTGTGACGTCTTGCATCCAACGCAGGTTCAGATAATGGGTCATACTTTTACTTTAGAGGAACAGTAAGTCAACTCATCAGCATGAAGCCTCACAAAATCAATTACTATGTGGACCAAGAGCTGATTTTGCCATCCCAAATCCATCATTTTCTAAATTTCAAGGTTTTTGGGACAATGTGGTGCAACTTCAAATGGGTTTCGTTCCCTTTTAATTGTAGGAATATACAGTAAGTCTGAACCTTCATCATATAGGTTTCAAAACTAGTTTTTATGTTGTATTTTCCAAGTGAGAAATCCCCAGAGAAATAGGATTAGATTTGTTTTTATTTTGTGGTTGTTTCATATGTGAAGGTTTTTCATCCTATGTGGTATTAAAAGGAGCATGTGAACTGTTCAGGACCATTTCCTGCAGTTTCTTACATTCTGTAATAAATAACCGTTCTTTGATTATACATCAGCGACCCCACATGTAACCCCATATTTCCTTATTTTCATGTTTCACTCCCCATTGTACATATCTCCTTTCCACTTCCGTTCTCCTGCATCCTGTCTTCTTTTTGATAGTATCTGATCTTGCTCTCCCTTTTTGTACCTCATCCTGCTTATGACAAACTTTACTCTTTTTTTTTTTCTCAGAAGGCAGTCAGTTGATTTACGTATGATGCTGATGCCTGGTTATGTGTGTGTATTGCAGAGGTTTTGTTGTTACTTAATCACACAGCATAAGAAAATCAGAGAAAATAACCAGCACACATCTGATAGAATACTTAACTAATGTTAATGTTATGTCATCCTCAATGTCTAAACCACTAAAAACAAATTGAAATGTGAGTTTTAAGTAAGTTCCTATTGAATATGCCTTTTGGGATCTGTGTCATGGGGAGAAAGGAACAGTTGAAGAAAGGCTGGGGGGATTGTCAGATAAAATAAACATAAAATAAACAAATAAATGCTACAGATGGGAGGAATGTAATCAGAGTCCTAGCAGGAAGCAGGGTGATGGATCACTGAACAGGGATCAGATATGAAGGTCTGTTACATGTATCTCTGCTGTTGGACAGACATCTCTTCCTGGGACATTTAATGCAGTGAAAGACTCATAAAGATGGTTCACACTGCCATCTGTAACTTATGCGTTGACCATATGCATTGTACATTTTAGCCACGCCAGTGAGCCAGCATGAACAATAGCAGGGACCTGGCATTGGCACGCCTAAAGGTTAATGCAGCCATTATTAATGTTATTATTTACGTCCGTGTTTGCGTCACAATATGTCTCAATACACTGGATGGAAATATAAATATGCGTGTCATCGGCGTAAAAATGGAACTTTACTTTCTAACAGTTGGGCCCCTGAACTCATTCTTTTGAACCTCAGCACAGTTCAAATTTAATAGAGTGAGTTTCAAAACAGCTGGAGAGGAATGTTGGGGATTTGGGGACGTTTTATGAGATCGAGGGAGTAAATAGAGTTAATAAAACTGGAAAAAAAAAAGTATTTGCAAATTTTATAGGATTTCTCGTTATCCGAATCAAGGATCTAAAGATAGAGGGCGTTGTTTGCTGTACAGTTTGTAAGGCGTCGTGGTGCGAATTTGGCTATATAACTAAAATCGACTTGACTTGACTCTAGTGATTATTCTACCGTTCACTTTCTCATGAATACAGAAGTAAGCATGGATCTGGGCTTTGGTGGGGGTCCTCAGACAGCCATTCCTGACAAAAAAAAGGTTAAAGAAATAACAGGACTACAGCATCTGTCTCCTTGTGTAATGGTGTTTTATTTGTCAGCGTACATTCAAATGAACTTCCACAACCTGAGAAATGCGTCACAGGATGACTTTTGTCGTCAGTCCCACATACCATGAGCACAGTATGTGTCCTTCATTGTGTAATAGTTATCTCAGCAGCTTTCACACCAATGAACTCACAGCTGGGGTTTCTTAAACTCTAGGTCAGGACATAAACTGGGTCATGTGCTTTACTTTGGTGGGTCTACGCATAACAAGAAAACAGCACGTAGTCATGTGTTGCACAATGGCAACTGACTGTGAGAAATCCACTGCAAAGAATAAATGAATCCACAACATTAGTTGTAATACTTTTTTATTTTATCCTTCCTCTGTGCTTTAGCAGAGACATTTCTGCAATGAATTTCTCTTCATCTTTCTCTCTGTTCTTGTTTAGGTGAGCAATGGCTTCTTCACCTGGGGAAGCAACCTGTCCACGCTGTCAGACATCAACATCCGCATCCCCACAGGTAGGACTAACCATTCCAGCAGGCAATAAATCACTTGTTGCCAAGATTCAGTATTTCATTAGAATTTTAATTAACATTTAAAATTTTTTAGTAATACCACATAATCTGGTCAAATTACCAGGAGATCCAGAGACTGGGTTATAAATTAATGCAAATAATGCCTAAATGCAGTCTGTCGCTCATGTTGTAAGCAGATGTGAATAGCCTGTTAAAGTAGATGTGTTTCTGAACGTTGGTAATTGTGACGCAGTAAATGCCTTGTCTTTGTCCTAGTCTATAGTCCAGTCATCTTGGCTAATCTAAACTAACTGTTACATTTAAGCCTAGTTAGTTGGAGATGTAGGTACAGTTTAGATTGGATTAGTTTAGAATTTATTTTTTTTACAGTTCAGCTTATAAGCAAATTTAGCCAAGCAGTCAGTGTTAATATTAACTAATGACTATGTGATACCTTTGATACTAATTCTGTCTGACTCTTACCTCAAAGAGGTAGCAGGAAACATAATCACTGCTCTGTCAGTGATCAATACTTAACACACAGTGCCTCAACAGTCTCATTTGGTCCTCTGTTCAACCATATGTTGTAATTTTAGCAGCACAATCAGCTGTTCTCTTCTGGTGTTTCCCAAAAGTTAAGGACCGCCAGTAAGAAGACTCCTGCTGCCGCTGAACACTTCTCTGTAATATTTTTATTTCAGTTTTGAAAGGTAGTTTTATAGGCTAGAAGTCACTGTGGAGGTAATTTTCTTTATTCGGTTTTTGCTCTGTCAGTGGGCTAAAAGGTGAAATTCCTGCAGCCGCTGTAAGAACACTTTTAGAATGAGAATGAAACATGCAGACCTGCTGTAAGAGTATTACAGTAACGCTGCAGCGATGCCACTGAAATACCAGGAGTCAGGAGACCCGATCATGTTGAGTAGACTGCTGACAGATGGATCACGTAGAATATCACACACACACACACACACACACACTTGCATCTTCCCCTGGGAAGTGACTTACTTGCTAACCCAGTCATGCTACTACTAAAACAAACAGGATTTGTTCTTCTGCCAAGTGCTGGTGTAATGGTATTCGGAGTAACTGTAGTGTGTGTGTGTGTCTTCAAGGGACTATTTTAGTGTTAGGCCTTGGGTTTAGAGTAGGTTGGAGTCAGAGTAGGGTTAGGTTTAGGGTTGACTTTAGGTATTGCAGTGCTGATGATTAAATTTAGGGGATAAGGAAGGAGTGAACTCATTGGAGGCATAGAATTTCAAGGAGTGTGTGTGTTTGGTTTTTAAGAACCAACATCAGGGCTCTATTTGAGTCAAGTTATCATGTGAATGAGTATTTCTTTCTCGTGTACTGTATTTTCAAAAGCATACATATTTACTAATTGCTCTATAATTAGACATTGATGTTGATAGGTTTTCAATGCAGTGAGTCCCCGGGACCCACAGGTGGTAATTTGAGTCACTCAGAATGTGTTTTTTGACAAATTATTGTGTTATACTCGCGTTTGATGTTATATGGTTATATTCATATTAGGTCTGTAATGGTACACAACATTCACAGTACAGTATGTACCTCAGTTTTAGGGTTTTAAAAAACTTTTGTGTATTTTATTTTGAAAAAATGTAAACATTCAACAGTGGCTCATTTGGCCATAATTCTTACTGACACAACAACAACAGTTAAGGCACTGAAATACTGGCATATTGTCAATAAGAAAAAATAAATAAAATAAACAAGTAATAAATAAGTAATGCTCTATCGTGAAACTGTGTTCAGAGCTGCACAACGGACTGATTAACATGCACATGTGAGGGCACATTGTAGCAGAACTCAAGCACTTTGACCATATGCTTAAATCCTGTATTCTCTACATAAGTACGGTCACATATCTGCAGAGAAACACTCATACAGCATTAGTTTTTGCTTTGGCACGATCCGAATCTGCAGTGAGAGGCTGCCCGAACGCTGTGGTGAGAAGGACTCACCTCATATATAGACACATTCTGTTATGTTTAAAAGTAGTTTTGGTTGGACCCAAAAGACACGGCTGGACACGACGTAGGTGGTAGGATAACCAACGAGATTTATTTAGTGATATCAGTGAGGTTGAGAGCTGGGAAGGATGTCAGCGGGACAGGCAGGTAAGTGGAGGTAGTGAGTCCACACGAATTGGGGATGAAGGATGCCGGCTGGTAGACTGGAACTCCAAGGGGTAGTTGCAGGAGCCGAGTGAAGTGAAGCATGTAGGTAAGCGGTGGTAGGAGAATCCACGGAGCGAGACAGGCAGATGAGAGGATATCTGGATGTGGAAACAGGCTGTAATTAGTTCCAGCGTAAAAGCAAAAGGTAGTTCTTCAAAAGTTTCTTCAGTAGAAGGAGCACGACGTAAGTACCACGAAGGAGACAGTACGATCTGGCGAAGACTGGAAGGTTGAGCCGGTGTTAAATACTGCAGGAGGTGGTGATGAACTGAGATGAGCTGCAGGTGTGCAGGTAGGCGGAGCGCAGGTGAGTGATTGCAGGTGTGGAGGAGAGAGAGACTGGTCCGCTCCGTGGATGGCTCCAGACGAACAATAACAAACAAGACAGACAAGAAACACAAGGCAGGGCAAAACACTGGGAAACATGAGGGAGTTTAGGGAAAGTATTCCCAAACCCTGACACATTCAGGTGATGGCGTCATAAATTCTGTGAATGAAGTTTTCCCACAGATTTTAGTTGAACAATCTCAGCATACAGTTTGACACTATTCTGTGTCCATGTTCACTATAACTTACCGGGATACCGTAATAATAATAATAATAATCATAATGGAAAAACTTTATTTATCGAGCACTTTTCAAATCTAAGCACAAAGTGCTTCAAAGCGAGAAATAAAATACCACAGTGAATGATAAAATACATTAGAAATAATAACAACAAATTTAAAACCAATAAAATAAAAAGTTCAGACAAGATCAGGATATGCTTGTCGATAAAAGTGCGTTTTGAGAAAAGACTTAAAATAAGACACTGACTCAGACAACCTAATTTCTTTGGGCAGGTCCTTCCAGAGTCTTCACCCCTGATGGCAAAACCTCTGCCCCTTTTGTTTTCATCTTGGATTTAGGAAGAGACAGAAGACCCCTGCCTGATGATCTCAAACTACGTGACGGTTCATAAGAGATTAAAAGGTCTAAAATATAATCTGGATCCAGGTCATGAAGAGCCTTAAAAGAAACCTAAAATCAAGGTGTCACAATATTCGCGGTGTGAGGAGATAAAAGCTTACAAAAGTTTCTGCATCACTGAGATTTAAAATAGATCGTATTTTTGCAATATTTCTCAGGGGATAAAAACATGATTGGACAAACATAGTGATATGTTGCTCAAAACATTAATTTCTCTCAAACAGGACACCAAGAGTTCTTGCAACAGGCTTGATATGTTGTGGCAGGTAGCCAGTAGTTGGCAGTATTTGTCTTGTGATATGCTGGGGACCAATAACAAGAATTTCTGTTTTGTTTGAGTTGAGCTGAAGAAAATGTATTCACATCCAGTTTTGTATGTCAGACAGGCAGTCCTGCAGAGAACTCAGCATACTGAGGTCAGTGGGCTTCATGGGGATGTACAACTGTGTGTCATCTGCATAGCATTGGAAATAATTCCCATGCCTACAGATGACATCACCCAAAGGGAGCATATATACGGAGACCAGTATTGGTCCCAGAATTGAACCTTGAGGCACACCATAATTGAAATAGGAAAAGGATGAAATGAAGTTATTAATGGTGGCACAGAACTTCCTATTGGACAAAAAAGATGATAACCAGTTAGTGCATTGGCAGATATGTCCACCCAGTGCCTTAGTCCAGCAGCACAAGAATTGAACACATGCCTGTGTCACCATTCATTTAAAGGTAATTAGTGACTTTGAGAAGGGCTGTTTCAGTGCTCTGGTACTGGCAAAAACCAGATCGAACGTTTTCAAAGGTACTATTATTTTCCACAGCAGCTGCTTTGATAACATTTTTTCAAGAACCTTGAAAATAAAAGGCAGTTTAGAGATTGGAGATAATTATTGGGTAGGATCAAGCCCAGGTTTGTTTATTTTTGGACTTGTTGAACACAAACAGTTTTAAAGTAATCTGGGTTCGACAGTTCAAGATATATAGCAAATGGGGCACAATACAATCCATAACCTGGAATTCTGTCAAGAGTGCTGGAGGATACTCTCATAAGAGACATGATTTCTTTTGTTTATTGCTATAATTTCAACGTCGATTTGTTGTTGTGTAATGTAGCATTATCAGGGGAGAAAAAAAAGGGTGCATCCTCTGGCTGCGCTGAAACTCTGCCATATAATGAATAATATCTGTAAAGGACAATTTATGAAATTCCATTAAATTAAATACACTCCATCTTACTCATTATATTATAGGAGGACAACAGCAACAATAACATTCTCAACCTTTTCTGTGTGTTAAGGTCAGCTGACAATGATTGTGGGCCAGGTGGGTTGTGGGAAATCCTCCCTGCTGCTGGCCATGCTTGGCGAGATGCAGACCATCGAAGGAAGAGTCTACTGGAGCAAGTAAGACATAAATACAACAACACTTAATAGAACACAGTATCGCATGTCATATACAAGTAAAGTTTATCTTTAAGGTTTCTGTGACATTTATCCAGTTCGATTTCTAAGCTTTCTAGAAACTATCTATTTGAAAAAGTACCATGACATTTGCCATTTGCAGTCACAGCCCCAAGTCAAAATAAGTGGGAATATGCTGAGTAGAACCATCAAGACACTTTCAACCCTTCTCTGAGACCGTCTTGTACTGCTCAAAAGAATTGTCTGTTGTCATTCTAATGCTAATCCAAGTTTACGTTACTACAGTATATAATGTTGGCCAATGCCAGTCATTTTTATTCCTGAATATAAACATAATACATTGCTTCTCCTGGTGAGTATTCCATTTAGCTGTTTGTGTTTCCAGTGATCTTTTCATATCTTTCTATTCTTCTTTGTACCACTTTCAAATGCTACTACTAAGGTCTGTACAGGTCCCTGCTAAATAAAATGTTCTTTTTGTAATACATTTTTGAAAGCCAAGCAACATTAAAGATTTCCAATTGTAAATACAAATAGAATAGGGTGAATGACACAACATAACAACCTACAAATAATTTAATTGAATGTTTTTTTAGGTTGGTGTTTACAAGAGTACACTTTATTACATGCATCACACATCTGATTACATACAGTACGTGTTTTATATTTTTAAGTAATTGCTAGATAGTGTACAAAGCTTAGTGATAACTGTATATGTTATGATATTACTAGGATGTAAATTAATATTATCTTGTTTTTGCACAGAGAGAAAGGTTTGAGAGACACTGACAGGAACAAATTATTTGTCAATGAGCAGTTTTCAGTATGACTTAATTTGCTGCTCTGATGGTTATAATAAAATTAAATGACTGTTTGGGTTATTGAATGTATTAGCTTCCTCACTAAAAGGATTTTCATTTCTAAAATGAATGATGGAAAACTCTGTCATGGTTACATTGCATGGCATTTTAAAGGAAAGCGTTCTCAGCTGAATGTAACTGCTGTTCAATAGCTAGGACGTAGGGATATTGAATTATACTAAAGAGGCTTTTATTATGAAATTACCATCAGTGTTATTTTTTTGTTTTGTCTGTCTCCATTGCAACAGACAAGATTACTGTCAAATTACAGTCTCACACAACAGTGACAGTTTGTTAGTCACTTAATCAATACTGTGGAGAATATTGACTATATAATGAGAATGATGCAACAATGAATATTGACATATATTCTCAACATGATTTACCCTGAAGGTAATTTTATTCTGATGGAAAGCATTGAGCCGTCTAAAATGATTGCTACCATCACTTTGAATCAGCATACAGTAATATCTATATTATTGAACTGGACTTATTAGTAGGCATTTATTTACCATGAAATTGACCTGTCCTTTATGACTTCCTCCCTCTTCTTCTAACTTAACTGATCTAAGGTTCAACTGTAACCATCGTAGTTGCCCCTCTTCAGTACCGTTTTACCAACTTTTCTGTCAAATGATTTTTACAGGCATGGTGGATGGACGTCTGTGATGGTTTTCACTGGATCTTGTCATGCTAATAACACAGACTTCTTTTGATAACAATGACGCATCTAAAATCACGCACAGGACACAGAGTTAAGTCCCAAAAGCACAGTCTTTACTGAAGAGCCAGGCAGTCATACATGGGAAGGGGTAGGGGCAGGAGAGACACAAGGGCAGGAACTGAAATGAGAGGAGAGGGTTAGTCTTTCAAAATAAAGCAGGAAACACAATGGGCAGGATTAATGGGACGTTACAGCCAGTATTGAGGAATAAAAAAAATCTTTAGTTACTTGCATAACGCTGTTTCTCTGAGTAGCATAAGTGAGCAATCCTAATACCCTGACAAAAAGACGTGTGTTTCAGATTACGTCTACGTCAGATGTAGTTAGTAGAAATTTCCAGGTTCTGGTCATACAACCTTGGTGTGTGTTTTTCGAGGTTAGAGCAAGGAAAAGCGTTTGTTTGACGCACATGAACTCAACAGATAGGATTTCACCCATTTTTATGAAAATATTAGCTAATACACTCATAGCTAATATTAAGTCAATGGTAAAGTTCGCTAGCTACTAAGCTTTAGGTTTACCCATTTACCTCACCTTTTTTCATGCACAGTTAAAAGCTGAACTAAAACAAATATACTGCGGATTGAGAAGTGGTTACTGTAAAAGGTAGTTTGAAGTGTATGCTTTCTTTTTGTGCATATAACTGCTTCTCAGAAACCTCTGGGTTTAGACGTTTTGCCCATGTTTCCTTTCCAAGAATTTCAGCTTCTGTTCCATTTTCTTCTCACAGGAAGTTTAAATTTCTCTCAAGCATCTCTGCTTTACATTTAGGTTTTCATTCCAGGCTTAAAAATCTTAGACTACAATACCTGTAGATTATAGAGGCACATCTGTATCATAAGAGAATCTGTAGCCTCCAGGGCTGCACACTAACCTTTGCAGTGTGTGTGTGTGTGTGTGTGTGTGTGTGTGTGTGTGTGTGTATATGCTTGGTTTCTGTCTCTTTACCTCCTGCCTTCTTGCCATGTCAGGCTGCCTGACTGTGAGATGGCCCACGAAGGGAACATAAGGTACTTTCTCCCTGGTCTCGTCTTTCTAAAACATAATCATTTACACAAACTGTAAACATCCACGTTTAGTTTTTCTCCATGTAGCTGTTTTGTCGAGTGGGTTTTATCTAGCTTAAACCACCTGCATTGCCAGCGGTGAAATGCAGCATAGTAGCCCCGAACAGATGGAAAGGGACAGGCAGAATCAACAAATTCCCCTGTGGTTATTCTTCAACTACTGAGGGCTTAATAGTCAGCCAGACAGTTTAACAGTCAGGAATATACCCGGACGTTTACACAAGTTCGCACACGTCGACCTGGTGGTCCGTGTAGCCAGTAAGTGGTGACAACATAGACATCTACAGTATGTCATGTAGTTCACTAGCTACATGCCTGTAATAATACTTAATGCAAACAAGCAAGTATGCATAGATATTTAAGAACTTGCAGTACAATATACAGTGACCAGAAAAATAGAACCCCCTTTTCAGTGTCATGCTGAGCTCCATTTGCGCCTGATAACAGCCGCCGGATGCTGGCTGTGACTGGATGGATGCACCCCAACCCTTAAATTCATCCTGAAGGTGTTCAGTAGGGTTGATATTAGAGAGTTGTGGTAATCAGGTAATTCATGTCACATGGCTACAAGATTCTTTCACTCTTGCAGGTGGCACTATTTAGTTTTTTGTTTTGTTTAAATTATCCACCCCCTTGGCTGAACATGATGGCCATGAACCGATGTGCTGTGGTATGAAGGCATTAATCTAGAGGTCTCAATGGGCCTAAAACGGCCCCAAAACTATGATGTTATTGGTCTGTACCGTTGTAACCACGCGTGATGGATCATCTGAGGTGATGAGGTGTACAACCCAGGCTAGGATTGATTTGGTGATTTGCTGCTCACAGCTTGGCTCAATCTGATTTAAAAGCGAAAGCTTTTTAGACATCTGAGTTAAATGTTAGGTGATCTCTAGCTCCAATTTCAATGACTCTATTTCAAAGTGTACTTACTACTACTACTACTTTATACTTAAATACTGTTGAAACAACAAACATATGTAACAACGAAAAACTGTCACTTTTCCCAACCAAATTTTTAACCTGGACGTCGACTTGGTGATTTCACCTGCAAATCACCAAGTCAATGCGTACTAGGACTCTAAAGGCAATTGAAAAGAGGGATCCCACTTCTTCTGTGAGGGCAGGGTTGATATTTTTCTGGTCGCTGCGCACCACATATACACGTATGTTTGTAATTCCAGCGAAAATCTACAGGTTAAAATTCTACAGGGTCTCGTTCTGTGGAAGGCCGGCTGAAAACACTTAATCCTTTAACCCAGGGCATAGTTGTCTCACATACACACACACACACACACACACACACACACACACACACACAGCCTCATGCTCATAAAATATGAGACATGGTCAAAGTAGCCACAAAACCTAATTATGAGACAGACAATGACTGCATCACTTACATGGCTCTTCTTTTTTGGGTGGGAAGGTTAATTCAATTAACAGTTGGCAGGCTAACATCATGTCTTCATTATCTGGGGTTTGGCATGAAAACACGTCTGTCTCCTCTATTTTTTTTGTTTTTGTTTCTTTCTCTGTCTTTCTTCCTCCCTCGGTTCTCTCTTTCCATGTTTCCCGTGTCTCTTTAGCAGTTTGTCGCTCTTAGCTGTTTCCCTCTCTCTCTCTCTCTCCTTCTGCCTTCTTGTCTTTTATTGCATATTTCCACTCTCAAACACAAGTATACACACGGTTGTTTGCAGTAGGCTCATTCTAACACAATGACGTGACTTTGACAGTTGGTCAGAGACAGAGGAGACTGACGAAGACATCAGGAGGTATACGTTCATCCTGTCTCCTGCCTCGGATGTGAAGTGAACCTTTGACCCCTCATTCGCCTCTCCTTGTTTTGCTCTCATCTGATTTAACTACCTTTTTCATCTTTGCTCTGTCTCTCTCAGGAGAAAGTACTGTTTTCCGCTGCACAGTCATTTCTTGCAGTATTTCAGGCTGCGTTGTTCGTGGACACAAACATATGGGCTGCATCTGTTTTTAATAGTTCATTAGTTGTTTCCATATACATACATTTTATGTGCAGTGTACTGTGTTGTTATACTACAGTTTACCCTTAAGATTTCCCAATCTTTTTTAGTGTACATAGTGTTTTTTTTTACCTTTTTTATAGATTTTTTAGCTTTATGATAATAATTATTATAATTACATGTATATTTATATAATAAACTTTATTTATTAGCACCTTTCATGCACATAATGCAGCTCAAAGTGCTTTACAAGACAAAAAAGAAAATGGCAAAGCAATTTAAGCAACTGTTAAAATATAAAAATACATTTCAAAAGAGAAGGGGAGTAAAATAACAGTAAAGGTATTTTGGATGTACTCTTCAAAGTCCTGCATCTGTAATTTGTCTGTTAGCTTTACGTTAATATGTGTGTGTTCAGGAGCAACCTCGTCAGCCTTTAGAGTGTACTATCTCCTGCACATCGAGTCGCTCTTCGCCCACTGAGTTGATCATTAGTTTTGTGCCGTCTGATCCTGGTGTGGTTTGTGCTTTTAATGCTGGGAGTCACTGCCGTAACTCAAACAAACCCAAACATGCTCTGCTGATAGGGATGTTTTATCCACGCACACTCAGTACACGGTCTCAGTTAGCCTTTTAAGTCGGTGTCTTGAAACATTTATGACCCTCACATAAGTGCTGTCATTGTTTAAGGCTTTAATGAATTTGGTCTGGAGGGCCAAATAATACATGCAGGTATTTTTATGTAATAATACAGGTCATACTCAGAGGAGAAATTTAGACATTGCTACATAGAAATTATATACTGTATGTCTGACTATGTGCTATTTGAGACAATACAGTCGTAGATGAGTTTTTGCATTGTATTGTATGCTCCACATTTGTATATATATTTCTGCAAGTTTGTAATATTTAGCTTAAACGCACAACAATCCTTTAGTGATAATGTTAACTAGTTGTATAACAAGTTTCTTATGTGACGATGAATCAGACAAGTCATTCTGGATTAAAGGGAAATGTCATCAAATATGTTCCAACAGAATCCAAAATACCACAACTGCAGTATGTAAAATAAGTTTGCATAACGATAACATTTTACATATTAGAATACTTCTGGAGACAAAGCCTCAAAAACGGTCACTACCAAACTATTGTGTCGACGCTATCCTGAATTATTCTGTGTTTGAGTGGCGGAGCTAAATATCCGAGCAGGGTCTCGCTCTCTCCGATCCGACTCCCAGCACAGTGCTACAGTTGTTGTTGTCCTTGTTGATGTTTTTATGTCTGTGTGTGTTGCTGTCGCTGATTTTGTTGTTGCTGCTGTTGATCATTTGCAGCTCACCATTAACCCGATCCATCATCCATACTTCTCTCCCATATCTGACAAAATATTTTCCCTTTTTTTGCGGTGGAGTTTGACAGCTTCCAAAACATAATCCTTCGTCAATGCTCCTTTTTTATGTTTGGGTGTCACATTTATAAAGCTGCTTTGAACCGGAGTACTGATCTGACATCAGCTTTACGGAACAGTTTTGAGGCTCATTTTTCAGCAGTAATGACGAAGCACGAGCACTAAGAGGTAGTCACGAGCGTAATATTGCAAATGGATTCGTAAAAGGTTTAGTGTGACTCCCTGAAATATGTAGGGGTGGAGATGAAGAGTGGAAAAGCTGTAAGGTAAAATAGATGTGGTGAAAACGTATTGACTTGTATTCACTTGTGTTGGCCCCGCATAAAGAGCACACGATTACAACACATAAAAAATGTTGACAATAATATAGGCCGCCGGTTTAACAACGTATATGTGGCTTTGTATTTCAAGCCTAGCGTTTAAAGGCTTTAAATACAAATCCTTGCATCTTATTGACGTTAATAAGTCTTTACTATGGTTCAGATTTGCACTGTTGATGTGCCATCCGCATTTTCTCCAAATTGTTGTTTCCTAGAAACGATTATTCTTTGCATCTCCATCCTGTAGTGTCTTGATATCTCATTCTAATTTTGTTATACTATATAAAACGTGTTAATGATTTCCTTATCCAGTAGATCTTATGAAAAATAGATCCTACTAATTATGTACTTACATAAAGAATGAATTGTACTAAATAAAAAGCCTGAATGAATGCTTCTTTCACATGGAATTGAACCTGTATTTCAAAATTAAAGGATTATTCAAAATGTTATACCTAATGCATTGTTCATCTTTAACCACAATAAATGCTATTTCAATAAAGAAAGCAACTTTATTAAATGAGCTACCTTGAAAACAAAGTAAATGTCACTGGAAGGAATCATCCCTAACGGTGATGAAACTGACCAGTGACAACAGACCAGTACTCCTGCTCTTTAAAGCTTTATGACTGCAGGACTTTGTAGTTCTTACCTGTCTGTTTGCCTCTGTTTCCCATGATGCACGCAGCAAGAACAGATACTCTGTGGCCTACGCTACCCAGAAGTCCTGGCTGCTCAATGCTACAGTGGAGGAAAACATCACCTTTGGCAGCCATTTCAGCAAACAGAGGTAAATAACCCACAGCAGCAATTTCACGAGTGCTTTAGAATCCATTTCTTTGCTGTCTGGCTTCTTTTATCCCTTTGTAATGTGGCAGTGAGTATAAATTCAGTGTCTTATCCGACATTACCGCTGCAGTTTCAGGAAACTCCCCTTCCAAGCCCGTTAACAATGTCAACCGGTCCCTCCTCCTGCGGCTTTTTAGGTTATTTCTGCAGGGTGATAGGCTGCTCGGAAGACAGGTTCATCTGTGATGATGGGGTTTCTGTTGTGCTTTTCAGGTACAAGGCAGTGATTGACGCCTGCTCTCTTCAGCCAGACATTGACCTGCTGCCTTTTGGAGACCAAACTGAGATTGGAGAGCGGGTACGCACACGTTTAACGTATTGCCAAATAGATAGTTATGATTATTTATCCTTATTACATGGTTAGGGTGAATGCATTAATGTGCAGTATCTTTCAAATCAACCCTGCGATGTTATTGTCTTTTTGGATATTCTGCAAAGACGGGATCCTTCAGTGACATTTTTACTTTTTTTCGGTTCTCATCATGTGATTCAGGGCATCAACCTGAGTGGAGGTCAGAGACAGAGAATCTGTGTGGCCAGAGCTCTCTACCAGAACACCAACATCGTCTTCTTGGTGAGCTAAACACATTTTAATGTAGAATATTTTCTGTATTACCCCAGTTTTGTTGCATGCAGCAGAATTAAGGGAATGTCCACCAGAAAGTAACACCCTCTCTTTACTGGATTAGTTTCAGTCATATCCTAACCCTACATTTCTTTATGATTGATTATATTATACAACACACGGTACGTGTTGGCCTTTGGGATGAGGAGGCGTCCGTTGCTCTCTCCGCTGTGCTGTCATGTGTTTATCTTTCCGAGTAGTTGCATAATTTCCTGTTGCCAGCGCAAGCTTTAATTGGTTATCAAGCATACATTCCACATTAAAAGCTATCAGTGGCATTCTTTTGTACACTCATCACGCTTTGTAATGTCTAGAGTGGTAAAAAAATAAAGTGTCATTTGTAAAAACTGTAAAGTATAATGAGGAGGGGATGTTTTCTTTGATTACCATTCTTTCACTATGAAAGTGCAGCTGCTTGGGCTTTTCATATCTGATCTCTAGATTGAAATATGCGTCGTCATACACACTCATCAGAAAAGACATCAAATAATCACAACCAGAGCTGCATTAACGCGCTATAGAGCACGTTCTCTATGGCACCAACCCACCCAGAAAGATAGATGCTAATGGAACATTAATAGGCAGGGTTCACTCCATGGTGCTGGTTTGAAACCTCCATGGATTTTCTCTGATTTTCTAGAATTAAAAATGTTGTTACTTCACTTTTCTTAACATTTAAAAAAATAAAATACTGAACTGGCTTATATATATATATATTTTTTTTTTTTTTATATTCCTGCTGACCTAGTATGATGAGTATGTACAAAACCTGTTAAATACATTTTGCAGCATTTCTGCACAGTGTCAAATGTGTCCCTGAAGGTTTCCTGACTTCCCCAACGAATCTGAAGAAGAGTTGTACAGTTCGCTCTTGACGGTCCTGGCAGTGAAGTAAAAATTAACATGGAACCCAGAACAAAAAACAGTAGCTGTTGTGAGGTAGCAACAAATGGGGATCCAAATGGACAATAAACAATAGACGACGTTTTAGATCAATTTCCAGGTGTCATCAGGCAGTCAACACAGGTACCTTCATCACCTGAAGATTACCCTGTTGGTTACTGTCAGGAGTTCCCCTCACCAAATCTGGTCATAGTGCAGGAATTCAGTAACTAGTGGAAAAGCTGGCAGTGTTCCGGACAACAACAACACAACAAAAAGAGATAGGCAGCAACATTGCGTGGCAATAAAGGTTTGGTATTTTTGATAAAACAGTTTGAGTTTTATCTTTTGCGAGGATCTGTCCCTTCCCTCTCTGTCTCGTGTCTCACAGGACGATCCCTTCTCAGCACTGGACATCCACCTCAGTGATCACCTGATGCAGGAAGGAATCCTTAAGTTTCTGCAGGATGATAAACGGACTGTAGTCCTGGTCACTCATAAACTGCAGTATCTCATACACGCAGACTGGGTAAGAATCCTAAACTCGCTGAAAAAATACCGGAAATGAATGACTATACTGCTCTATGGAACATATGCAGTAGTTTTAATACATTCAGTAAGCAATATTTATTTCAGTCACAGTGTTTTAATGGTTTTTGTGGGTTTTCTGGGTGTCTTGTACAGATCATAGCGATGAAGGACGGCTCTGTGCTGAGAGAGGGAACTCTGAAGGACATTCAGACTCACGACGTTGAGCTGTATGATCACTGGAAGACCCTGATGAACCGACAAGACCAGGAGCTGGAGAAGGTAGTGTGACGTGGTTTAGGAAAACCGCAGCATCTCCCACCAAATCTGTCCTGCAGACAACCAATGTGCCGCATCGACGTCACCCAAATATAAACACCAGCAGTTTACGTTCACATCCAAGCTGTGACCCCTGTTTTAGCCACACAGTCTGTTCAACGACACCAACAGCCTGGCAGTAAAAGCTTCATTCTGTTTCTGATGTAATGTTCGTACTGCAATCCACTGTGTCTCTGTATGTAGGACATACAGCAGGACAGTCAAACGACACTAGAGAGGAAAACACTGAGGAGAGCTTTCTACTCCAGAGAGGCCAAAAACCAAATAGACGATGAGGACGAAGGTAATGGATTCGCCAGCATTTTTTAAAGTCAGTCCTTGAGGCTAATTTTGTGACAGATTAAATTTTGTCATCAGTTGTTCATTTTCCCACCTCATTTACAAAAGTGTTTTTGCCGCCCTCGTTACAAAGGATTAAACGAGAGGACTCAAGTCGTTGTCTCTCTGTGGTGGTTAGTGCCGCTCCTTTTCGCAGCGTCTCGCGTTTTTAGCTTAGTCATTGGTAGAGCATGTGTCGCAATCTCATGCCTGATTGTGTTCATATCAGAGGAAGAAGAGGAGGAGGAAGATGATGACAACATGTCCACAACCACTAACAGGAGATCTAAGATCCCGTGGAGGGTAATCTCATCTTTCCAGCTGCACACGTCGTTTTAGCACATTTTTGGAAATTAGTTGAAATAAGTTAAAATATTACTAGAATCATCATTAGCTCTCACAAAGGAAACTACTTGCACCTTAAGTAACTTACCCAGCTAGTTAACTTAGTAGCAAGACTAATATTAGGTACCTTCTCACTTTCTTTCCAAGAAAGCTTTAGCTATGCACGCTTGTTTACTTCAGACAGCAACTAGAGCTGCTACTAACTATCATCCTCAATGTAGATCAATCTGTTGATTACAGTTAATCCGTTGATCATTTGGACAATATAATGTCAGTGAGAAATTACGTGCCTATCACAAATTGTCAGGACCCATGTTATGTGTTGAATTTGTTTTTTTTGGTGTTTTTTTTTAACAAATCTGCAAACACCAGAAGAAATTAAAATTATAAAAGGGGAGACAATGGAGAAAGCGAGCAAACTGATTAATCAACTAATCTGCGATACCAATGACATTCCTTCTGCATCCAGAACAGCTACATTTTGAGTCTGCCATCCATTCATCCATCTGTTGTAACGGCTGCGCCTCCATCTCCTCAGGTGTGTTGGTGTTACATGTCTTCCGGCGGGTTCTTCATGGTCTTCCTGATGGTGTCCTCGAAACTTCTCAAACACTCTGTCATTGTTGCCATTGACTACTGGTTGGCCATCTGGACTTCCTCCAAATCCACTCAGGGTGCTGGAGCGGGAACAGACGCGTCTAATGGGAGCAGCCTGGCGGACCGAGCCGGCAGCAACGCCACGCTGCCCACGCCTGGCGGCCTGGAGGCTGAGGTACGATATATTTTTGACAGGGGTTTTATTTTTTTTTATTTTATTTTTTTTTTATGTTTAGGCCAATATTTGTGGATTGAAATTGCCAAAATATACTGAAATGACTTGTGGAATTGTAATGGGTTAGTAAAAAAAAAAATTACATAAAATGAATTATGAGAGAAATCGATTTACAATAAAACAGCTGCTCTAAACATGCGAGATAGATTTCTACGTGGGTACGCACCCAAAATAGGCATAACCGGGCTGCATTTCTACATATTGTAAAATTAAAAGATACCATAAACAGAATTATCTACATTTTATTACAATCCTGGTGTGTCACCTATTCAACTCTTAAGATAAAACATTATTAATCCCTTTTGCAAAATTGGATATAGAGCAAAAATAACCAACATGATAAGAGCACACAGTGCTATTCTATTAGCAACTGAATGAATACATTTGCATGAGTATAAATTAAGGTCTTCTTTCAAAGACATCCCTACTTTCCCTTTATTTAGCAAATAATTACATTTTCTTTTCAAGACGTTTCTTAGAGATTAACAGGAAATGATTTTGAAATTACAGACCTGTAAAATTAAGTGTAACACTATTGGAATGTATACAAAGACAAATATTTGACAAGTAGAAAGTAATGATCAGATTTTCAACAATTAATGATGTGTAGCTTTGCGTTCCGGAGGCATTGCTCTTGTTTTGACATGCTGGGGTTTTTTGACTGTGTGTGTGCGTGTGTGTGTGACCGACAGAACGACGACTACTATCTGCCAGTGTTCATCATCCTGTGTGCGGCTGGAATCACGTTATGCCTCATCACCTCGCTCACTGTGGAGTTTCTGGGTCTTTCTGCAGCCACCAACCTGCACCACAACCTGCTCAACAAGATCATCCACGCTCCCATCAGGTACACGACGGTAATAAAGTCCAGACCTTCAGTGCAAAAGTAGCTAGGAGCTCGGCATTCGCTCGCATTTACAGTACGCCTTGGTAAAACTTGTCAGAAGCTGCTTTTGCATCACAAATGCCGAATCCGCCTGCTGTCCCTGTTAAATATAATTGTTCGAGAGCACCACAAAGATACAGCAGTGATTTGCAAATCATTTTGAATCCTAGAAGACCTCAGGATTTGTAGATGTTGTGACTAAGATGAATGTCTCATTGGGCAGCAGTTCATCTTCCCAAAGTATTCACTCATTTGTTTCTATTCCTGATAGTGTGATAGGCTCGGTAGAATTAGTATGTTAGATGCAGTACCTGCACAGTAGGGAGAGAGCTGGAAAAAAATGTGTCCTTAAGGTATTATTTGATGCATTTTTAACCTCTCAACTCAGGTTCTTTGACATCACTCCCCTGGGGCAGATCCTCAACAGATTCTCCGCTGATACCAACATCATAGACCAGGTGAGTAGATGATTTCAGGATCATCAGCGTGACAGACAGTGGAACAGAGATCTGTGACACTGTGTAGAGGACTACCCGCATACTTGTCTTATTTTGTTGTTGCACAGAAAAGTCAACATATTCTAAATATTTCCTACAAATCCGCAGGGGTGTAGTTGTGTTTTTTTTTTATGCTGTTATCTGTAAACTAAACGAAGCGCTCAAACATGGACCAAATCTGAATCCACTCTCTCTCCGTCGTCTCTTTTTCTCTCTCAGCACATTCCTCCGACACTCGAGTCCTTGACGAGGTCCACGTTGCTCTGTTTGTCAGCCATCGGGGTCATAGCCTCCATCACTCCCATTTTTCTGATCGCCTTGATCCCCCTGGCCGTGGCCTTCTACTTCATCCAGAAGTACTTCCGGGTGGCCTCCAAGTGAGTCCACAGTGTATTTTGTTGTAGATGGTGTGTATTATTTTTGTTTTTCGCGAAATCTGGAAATGTTTGTTTTTATGCAGCGAACAGCATCTTCTTGCTGCAGGGAACAGGAAACATCAACTTTTGGATTCATGGGCACGTAAAAAATCTATCATCTCCTGTTAGAAAGTCAGCGTCGTCGTCTTCTTCGGTATAAACCAAAAATAAAGACCCTTATTTGTCGGCTAGGGTTCGACTGAGAGGATTTAATGTTGCAATTCCTAAGGCCCATGTATGTAGGAACGAATATGGCACTGACCTGCTGGTAAGGGTAGAGGGCATGAGGCAATTATTAAGTGTGTAATACATGTGCATACGTATAAGTACATATATATGTTTATTGATAAGAAATTGCATATAAACTCACATACCTATGGTCTCTCTCTCTCTCTCTCTCTCTTAGGGACCTCCAGGACCTTGATGACTCCACGCAGCTTCCTCTGCTCTGCCACTTCTCTGAGACCGCTGAAGGTCTCACCACTATAAGAGCATTCAGGTACAACACACACACACACACACACAGACACACACACACACACACTAACTTGCTTTTGTCAGCCGTCTTTACTGGACATATTTCAGCTGTAGACACTCTTTTCTCTCTACATTCAGTCCCTGAAGGCTTCTTCCTCACCAGCATGGCCTCAGCATGCCTGACCCCAACCCTTACCCATCATTTAATCTAAATTTAATTCTTTCTGTAACCAAAAACTAAGTCTTAACCCTAAAAAGTAACCTCATCGCAGCCCTCTCTGCTCTGCCCAGATGGGGGACGAGTCCCCACAATGTGACTGCGTAAAGACATCTGTATAGCCAAAACGCGTTCATGAATTGGGTCCATTAATTGTAGGGTTGGTGGTTCAATCGCTCCGTCCATATGTTAAAGGGTCCTTGGGCAAGACACTGAACTACGTTTGCTCCTGATGGTTAGGCCAACGCCTTAAATGGCTCCTTTAGTGTGTGGGTGAATGAGAGGCACATTGTGAAGCACTTTAGGTGAACGCAGTCCATAATAAGAAGAATAGTACATTATATGCATATGTGTAAGTTTTAGTAGCAGTAGTAGTCCGTGTCATGGCTGCACTGATAGTAGTAGTAATAGATAGGCATTGCATACTTCTCTCTGTAGCTGTTGTAATAGCGGCTGTTACAGAGCCAGTAGCAGTGATACTAGTGTTAGTAGTTGTGGTTTTACTTATAACGGTAGTGACAGAAGCATTAGTTCAAGCTCGTGTTGTAGTTACAGTTATATTAGTGGAGGCAGCGGCGGGATATTCTTGTATTTCTGTCTTCACCCTCTTTCCCATCGTTGGTATAATCCAACATTAAACAGCTCTCACGCCCCCCCCCCCCTCCCAGAGGACTTCCTCTTCCTCACACACACATACACACACACAAATATACAAACACTGAGAGACTCACACACACATACGCAAGCACACATCATGCACACACACACACACACACACACACACACAGAATAACGTGAATCTGGTGTTGAGACAGATTCTTGGCAATCATTGGATAGTTCCCATTATCCCTGTCCTCCCTCCAAACCAAGTCTGGTTTAGATGGCAGTGAGATTCTACTGAAACTGAAAACAGATGATGATAAAACCTTGAGATTCGATAGGGCTGAATACCAGTAGAACTATTTTATTCTCTTAACTGAAAACTTGTTTGTTGTCTTCTTTTCCTATTTCCTGTTTTATTTGCTATTATATTTATTATTTTGTACTTCTAACTCCATTTCATACAGTGCTTCTCTTGTGAGTTTATTGTTCTAAAATGTCTATTTTGCATTGAGTAGAGAAGAGGTTTGAACCCCGTCGACGTCCAGGGTGATGCCGTCAGTTTTGGGATCAGAGCCCAAAAACAGGGGAAAGGACAGCGGAACGCAAACGCCAACAACAAAGTATCTCGGTGAAGAGTTCGTAGGAGAATCGAGGGATGTGCTGTGTATCTTACGGATGCTTAAATGTTTGTTTCAGACACGAGGCTCGTTTTAAACAGCGTATGCTGGAGCTGACCGACACCAATAACACAGCCTACCTGTTCCTGTCGGCTGCCAACCGCTGGCTGGAGGTCCGAACGGTGAGAAACCCTTTTATGAAGGTTGTCTCACGCGGCTGGTTACTGACTTTCTCACAGATACTGTAGAAGAATGTCAGCAACACAGTAAGGCATTAGATGTTATGATGAGATGAGATGTTTTTGCTCCTCTTACACTTGGTTTGTTGGTGGACCTGTGTTCAACACAGTCGTTAAAGTTTAAATTTTGAATGATTATGTTTTCCGTGCAGGACTACCTTGGAGCAGTGATCGTGCTGACAGCCGCAGGAGCATCCATATGGTTTTTACACTACGGCCTTCTTTCTGCGGGCATGGTGGGCCTCGGACTCACGTACGCCCTCACTGTGAGTTCTCTGCTCTTATTTTCTATCACACGGTTTTTGTTTTTTTTTTGCAATCGCTCAATCGGCCTACCGACTGAAGTACCGGGTCGCCTTCAGTCTTTGCTCTAAGTTTACTAAACATACATCATTCCTACACCTACGTCTACATTTTTTACATCTCATTGCAATTGTATCTCACTGATCACACCTCTCCATTGATTCTTTGCTAGATGGTTGTCTTTCCGCCATTTTTAAAAACTTTTGTCAGGACATTTTACTCATAAATTCACAGTGCATTTAAATGGGAAAATACATATTATATAATACATAGTTAACACAGGTTGTATCAGCAAACAACTACTGGTTGGTTTCTAGGTAAAGTACTGTATATTTTAAACGGATGTGTGGGCTTGATGGTGACAGTATATAAACTCAGTTCCACCGAGAGTGGAAGAAAGGGAAGTCTGTCAGGCCACCCAGTTCGTTTTGACCCCACTGACTGTCGATATAAACGTTATCTCAATAATGGAATCATGATCCCGTCTCTTTGTGTGCCACTGTGTAGGTCAGCAACTACCTGAACTGGGTTGTGAGGAACCTGGCAGACCTGGAGGTCCAGATGGCAGCTGTGAAGAAGGTCAACAGCTTCCTCGGCACAGAGTCAGAGAACTACGAGGGATCAATGGGTAACAGAGTTCTCGTTAAACATCAATCCAGCGTCACAAATGACATTGACATTTAACCAGCCTTGACTCCTGGTGACATCTCAGACAAACCCCATCCAGCTTTGCGAAACGTGTGAAATTGTGCATCTCACTGTGTTCTGACACTTTCATAATGACCCAGATGAGCCCAAGGGAAGAACCACATCTTTGGTGCTTGTTTATTCACATTTCGGATTTGATATCTCAGACAGCAAAACAGGGAAGTATCTCGTTGCCGCTTTCTGGCAATAGCCTTCCGCTAGCATCAGTACAAAATGAGCGAAACACAGGATAAAGTGAGTAAATGAGCTAAGAGTCACCTTGGACGCGCATTTAGACGTTACATTTCACAAGTTATACACACACCAGACCTCAATATGATTTTGTTTTCCAAGTGCAAAGAGATGACGATGTGTTGAAGGCTCCTCATTTATACAATGGAACAGAATGAGCTGATCTAATGGTAAACCAGCTCTTGTTGTAACTGTGTAGTGTGTGTGTGTGTGTGTGTGTGATGTGAACGGGTTCATGCATGTGTGTGCGCGCAGTTCTATCTTTTGCTTGAGACTCCAGAAGCTGTGTTTTGGGTTTATGGGATGTGCTGTTGCTATGGTGAAATACAAATGCTGCTGGAATTTCTTCCCAGCAGGACGGATAACAAAACATCAAGACTTCTTTTAAAAATTGTTATTTAATCAGGGTTGTGCCATTGAGATTACTAATATCTAACCACGCCAAAGCAAACCCAAACCACACCAAACCTTTTCAGATCAAAAAAGGACAACTCTACAGTGGATCTGCGAAAGGCACTTTCACCAAGACAGAGCAGCTATTTCTGGGAACATAACAAAAACAATTCCTGAGCTTGAAGGATGGCTGAAGGTGAAGGAGTGAAAAGAAACCCCCCCCCCGCCCCGACTCTATTAAAGTGTTAGAAAAGGAGGGAAGCGGAGTTAAGGACAGTGTTTCCATCTTGGTTTTTCATATAAGGGTCATTGGCTTTTCCTCTCAACCTTGTGTTTTACAGTAAATAACCCATGAAACCAGAAAACAATCCCAAAGCCCCTGAGTGTCAGAGAGACATCATGGAAGCTTCCAACGAATTGATAAAAAATTCTCCAAAGTTAGGGAGGAACAAACTAAACCAACGCTTGCAGCGGAACTGTCCGTGTAGCGGTATGAGTTTTGTGGCCCATAGGCACCGCTGTTTCTACTACTCAGCCCTGAAAACAGCTGTAAAATGATCTACTGTGGCTCTGGAGGGAGCTTTGCTGCAGTAAGTAAAATGGCTTAATGAATGGAAAGCCTGCGTTACGAACCGTCATGGAGTTTGAAAGACGTTGGCATTTGTCCAGGCATGGGGGCGGTCTAACAAAAGATGCTATCCAGTTGCATCATGGGGAGTGTACTGTAGGATCTATGGATTGACTGTTGACATTCATGTCCCCCTCAGGATGAACTGTAATAACTTTGATTAACCCTTAACTTTTCGTGTAGCACCATCATCACATCAACATTTTAATAATACCTGTTAAACTATCATTCCCATCAGCCTCAGCTATGCTTTGTGCTAATTAGCATTGTCATAGTGAGCATGTAAGCGTGCTTATGTTGGCATTTTAGCTCAAAGCGCTGCTGTGCCTAAGTACAGCCTCACAGAGCTGCTTGCATGGCTGTGGACTCTTTGTCTTGTTGACCCCTCCAGTCCCCCAACTTCCTGGATGGGCAAGATTCATCGGCAACACCGCTTTCTAATGGGATCTGGGTACTCATGGTGTGGTTATTGTCCGTGTAAGGCCTCAAACAAGCTGCAAGCGGAGGCAAAAGTGTGCATCAGTGTGAGGTGTAGTGCTGTATGTGTTCTAGATCAGTCGAAGAGCTCTTGGATAAAAGCTTTCTGATCGTGCGTACAAAATCCCTCATCCATAAGTGGTTGTACAGAGCCAGGCAGGTAGATACAGGGGATACATTTTTTGATAATTTGTGCACATAAATTAATTAATTCATACCCTACATCTTTCTTGTGCACAATTAGCGCTCCATATGCTGCATGTGCAAGCTGGCTGCAGCTTTAAAATACATATTCAAGCAGAGTATTTAAGTAGCCTTAAATGATAGAAAGCAAAATCTGGTAGTTTAGTGTCAGAGTTTGTTTAAAAAATGTACACAAAACAATGAAAATGCGAATGGTGAACACTGCTTGGCCCCCGCCAAAGCTGGGGGAGGGGG
>CM022484.1:6622373-6642058 GCA_011952105.1 Coreoperca whiteheadi
GGGGGGTTCCTTTTGTTCCCGCATAGATTAAAGAAAGGATATTAGGACTCTTTTGTCAAGCTAAATTTTCCCGAATCACAATTTTCAATGATTGAATTGTCTGATTCCCATATAATTACACTGAGAAGAGCTACAGCACCCTATGACATCCGGTCAACTAATCAGTGAAGCCAAATCCAGTCACAAAGCCCAGAATCTTAAACTGGTCGCACTGTAAATAATCAGGACAAACTACTATTAGAAAAACATATATCACGCCCTGATATATTAGTAAAAACAGTTTTTGTGCCATTTGTTGTTATCAAAGTAAATGTGCCAATTAATTGTAGAGTAGTTTTTAAGTTGTGCTGCCCTGTGCGCAGGCATAGTAGATTTAAATATCACCGTTTTAAAGTAAAAAAACTAGAACTGTGATGTCAGTGGGGAATCTCAACAACACTTTAATAGGAACAAGTCTGCGTATCTGCAGTGTTATGACTTGGTCCATACGGTCTATATGCTCCTGTTTACACCAGCCAGGGCCGTAACATAGACAACTGGTTTAAGCAGCAAGTGTTCTTGTGTTTTTGTTGCAGTGGTCTTGTACTACAGACCGGATTTTCCAGTGTTGTCTGGTCCAGTGTCCTTCTGGGTAAGTGAGAGTTAAAATGAGAGAGAAATAACCCCCCCCCTCCTGCGTTTCTCGCCATCCAGACACCTCTCAGGTGCCCGAGAACTGGCCCCAGGACGGTGAGATAAAGATCCAGGACCTGTGTGTGCGCTACGATCCCATGCTCAAACCAGTGCTCAAACACGTCAACGCATACATCAAACCAGGCCAGAAGGTAATTAACATGAGGCTGTGAGGTGAGCGGCGAAGGGCTGGGCCCCTTAAAAAGGCTTCTCCATAATAGTGGCTCGAAAAGGCCGATATGCATCATTTCTGCTGATATTCAATATTTATTTCTTCAGGTATCTGTTTGATCTCTTATTTGTTCATTTTAAGACTAAAACTTTTCATTGAAACATGTGATAATGATAATATCAGCTACCTCTAATCTAATACCTTTACTGGTAACTCTTTACTTTAGCATTTATAAGCACCATATAAACATTAAATAAATGGGTAATAATGCACTATAACGTAGTTGTAAATGCAAATGTATGGTCAATTTAAAGTGTTTCTTAATGCTTCAGTATTATTATAACCTCTCCTGTGACGGGTTATAGTGATGTGTTTCCCTTTACTACTAGTACTCATTAATGCATACTTGAATGGTGACCAGTGAAAATGTTGCTGTTCAGGTAAAGGACAAGTTATGGGCATTTGTTCAGGTGTTAAATAGGTAAGTAATGAAGTCGATCTACTGCTTCTACTGGCAAGTGTTTGACACTAACTTTCCAATTTGTAAAAAAAGATCTGGTCTGAGATCTGACCCTTGCTCTCCTTAAATCCTCTACCGTGTACTTTCAAAGACATTCGAGATCTGAAGATACAAGCGACAGTTATTTTCCCTCTCCTTCACGTCTATCTTATAACAAGTGTTGCTCCAGAATCCCCACAAACTGTACATGTCGATGAGGGGCCGCGTATGAAGACAAAATGTTCCCATAATCCAGTCATCGTGGAGTGTGCAGAGTTTCTTTTTCATGCAAAGCATCTCACGCGTACAAAAAGCAGTTCAAACTGGCACAACGCATTCAGTAATGCATTTATCCTCTTTTTTTCTTTTTTTTTTTACACAGGGAAAAATCTTTAGTTTGTCATGTGAACTTTGAAAAAGGTGTCCCAATGGGGTCTTGAATGTAATATTGTTTAAAGGAACAGGTACAGTCTGGAATGCCCAAAGGCTGATAGGAAGACCGTGTTTTAATTTTGTTTAAATGCGGAAGTTTCCTTTGAAGTCACAGCCATGTGCCTCCGATAAACTGTGAAGTGACACTTGGTGACCAAAGTCCATCCACACTCAGCATGTTCCCGCCACTCTGTTACCACACGGGTGTCTGATGTCTCACAGCAGTGTCACGGTGAAGCTTATTGGCTGTCTCCTCTTCCTGTTAGGTGGGAATCTGCGGTCGCACAGGCAGCGGGAAGTCTTCTCTGTCGTTGGCCTTTTTCAACATGGTGGATATTTTTGAAGGTGGGTCTGTCTCCTGTCACACTGTTAACACAGAGAAAGAGTTTTTTTTTTTCCCCCCCCGCCACTTCTTTCATCTTTGCTTCAGCTTTGGTTTCACGTCCTGCCGTCTCTCTCATCTCGCTTTGTCTTGCTGTCTTTCACCGGTTGAGTATGTTTACGTCTCATTAAAGGGAGTGATTCTTAATGATGATCGCCTCTCTGTTTGGGAACACTGCCGAAGGGTTTCCCTCAGGGTTGTTGCCTCGAGTAGCGTTTTGTCTTGCAGTAGTCGTGTTCCGTCTTGGCCATTTCCTCAGTTCCACTTATGAGATAAAGAAGATGTACTTCAAAATAAATTGCTGTTCCAAAATGATTTAATGGGTCATAACATGAAAACCTTTACAGACCAACTGGTGGACAAGGAGTTTTCACTACTTGTTGGCGTTTTTAAATGTTTCATTTTACTCTGCAGCTGTTCTGTCTTAAAGAGTACCATTGAGCTATTATTTGGGATTTTATTGCATTTGCCAAGATGTTCACACCAAGCAATAAAGGGACCCTGTGGAGATTTTAATAATAGAGCAATGGGGCAATATTTTTATGGTCTGTGCGCGATTACAAATGCAACCCAATACACATCCCTGCTGCGGGTTTCAGCTTAATAAAACCAGGTTTAAGAATCAAGATGATCCCTTACCATGGTCTCTGGCATCTATAGGGTGCAGGTTCTAAACCCAGCATAAGAGTAAACTAACTTAACCGACTTTTCTCGCAAAACATTGAGTTTTTCTTTATCTTTTAACCTAAAACAAACTAAGCTGCGTCTGAATGTATAATTTGTGGGTGTCCTGGTTGCACAGTAGTCCAAGCTGCGTACCACCTGACTGCAATTGGCCCCTGTTAGACTGTGCTGTCTAAGAAAGGCAAGAAATGAAAAACAAAAAAAGATTGACTTGGCAGAAATGTGGCTGTCCTCTTTTGCAACACGGAATGCTTTTCAGTCTTTCTCACAGTGTGTAGAAAGAGTGAGACGAGGATGTAAAAAATGACTTCAGGGAGGTGGCTGGGAGCGCAGAAATCAGCAGGTTTTCTGGGAAATCTGTTCTTATATTTAGAAACATTAACAGCACCGATAGGATGAGACAGAAATATTTATAGGAATTGTACTCTGGTATCATGATGGAGCTAACAATGCTTGCAATTTTGTTTTATTCCTGCTCCATGTAGCCCTTTTAACTTCGAACATAATCACCCCTTTAGTTTACAGTTCCTTTCAAAAGTGGAAATCATAAACCTTAGACTGTAAATCTGGTCCCTCTTAGTTCCTCTTACTCACTGCAGCACATTACGAATGTGGCCCATTCATCTGTTAGACCCAGAAAATGTTTAGTCTCACTTATGTATTAAGACACATTAGACTGAAATGTTTATTCCACATTGGTGACTCTGTGATTAAGCTTAAGTGGAGGCATTGGCGGCTTTAAGTTGCCCCAACTTGGCTGTACATAAGAAAATGTTTTTCGATCCACATCTTTTCACACTTTGAGCCACACTCGCTAAAACTAGTCCAAATGCTTTTGACATTTTTTATAGGCAAAGGGGGAGTGAAGGCTGCACAAGCCCTCAATCATTAGGTGATCGGGTTAGATGATACAAAAGATCCGAGTAAGAGTAAAATCTACTTGATTGTACTATGGCATTGGTTCCCATGTTAGGGGTCAGGACACTCCAAGTGGTCAAAATATAAATCTGTGGAATCACAAAATTATTAATACAAAATAAGAAGAGGAAAAAAAACACATTTCTGCTACACAAACTGTAAACTTTTACATTTTTTTATTGTCAAATAATGGAAGGTTTTTGCGCCAGCTACAACAATATTCAAAAGAAAAATTCTAAGAAGCAAACATTCTTCTTAGACATGTGGAAAATGTGTCAAGACGTCGCAGGTTTTCTTTTTGTCAACACATCCCATGAGAACACCAAAACAATCAATGAATGTATCCACTAACAGGGAATGTGTGCGTATCACGGCCTGATGGATCTCCTTCCTCTGGGCCACAGAGCTCCACTGTCGTCCAGAAACTATTAAAAACACATCAGCGACCCTCGCTGCCGCGCTGGGTGACATGTTCCTTCATCACACACTGTAGTTTATTCTGACTCAGCCCCACACGCACCGTCCTGCTGCCCCAAACACTCACTAGAGCTCCAAATGTGGATTCATCCGCCGCTGAAAATAGTCCCCAACAAATGCACCCTTTTCTTCTGTTTGATAAAAAGTACGGTGAGCGGCTGTTAAAGTAAATTACTGAGCCTTTTTGTTTTTTGATTAAGCTACATATTTGGACCTGTTTTTAAAGATTTAAGTCTTCAGTGGGAACCAATGGACTTGGAGCAGAGAACGACAGACAGGAAGTCATAAAGCATTGTGAGACGGACTAACACATTGTTAGTTTTGGTCTTTTCAGGAGATGTGTTGACAATAAGACAAATATAGAACACTAGACTTATCTTTAAAGGGATTGTAGAGACAATCTGCTCTAACGTTTATCCTCTAAACCATTAAATTACAATTAAGCGCAATTGCAGACACACACGTGACATTGCTTAAACTCAAACACAGTCAGCTGTAGGTTGAGGTGATTTAATTGCAGAGACAAAACAAACATCGTTATCGTAGTGGGTTTTGGTAAAACACAAGCACTACTTGGAGGGAAATTAGTCATTTAGTTTGCCTTCAAAAGATGTCCTTCTCTAAACGTGCACCGTCCGCCCTGTAGTATACTAGTGTATATTTATGTAAGAGGAAATGTTTGTTTAGCCGTCCCTCCTTGCGTTTCAGCTCTTTTTAAACACACGTGCAGGTCTCCCTAAGTGAGAATCCAAGGGTCTTTTTGTTCTTCGTGTGTGTTGTTCCACTTTTAACATCCTGACAGGAGGACCTGAAGTAGATTCTTCTATCAGAGGATTGAAGTAAGGACATAACAGAAGACATGGCCCACTGCCGAGCAGTAATTTCCAAACTTTCTTTTTTATTTATTGCATTTTGAAAGCAAGTCGTAATCGTTTTATTTTGTTTTTAGTCTGGATGAAGATGACAGCTCCTAGACAAAAATGAGATTAGACAGTCACTTTTTCCATATACACACACACACACACACACACAAACACACACACACAGCTGAGCAGACATTTCATTTAACAGTAAATTAGGACATGTGTCAGCAGCATGTCCTTATAAAGCAGTGAAATAAAACCAGAGCAGCGTCCGGGTGATAGCTCTCCTCACTGAACGGTGCAGAACAGTCTCGATGTCATTGCCCCAAAAGTATGACATTGCATTCGACAGAACAAAAATATTTATTCAGTGTGAACGAGTAAAGTAGTTTTAACTTTTAAGGACGATTTAAGGCGCTCATTTCAGTTTAAAAATGCAAAATAAAGGAGCAGTGAGTTACTTTTTTTTTTTTTTTTTTTTCAACCATGTGGGTCATGGTTTTGTAGACCAGTAATAATCACACACACACACACACACACACACAAGGTCGCACATGTTTGAGCTGTGAAGGCAAGGAAGTGTAAATCTCAAGCCAAAACAACTAATGCCAAAACAGTGTTGTAGCCTGGAGATGCATCACCTCTGCACCTCTGATGTGAAATAATCCTTACATTTCTGAATATAACTGTAATAAACAATTTGAAATGCTTTGCTTTTCCTGATTATGTGGATTGTGCCTTTCAGAACTTTTAGATTAGGGACGTGAGCATATGTTTGCGTGCTTGCAGGGAAGATCGTCATTGATGGGTTCGACATCTGTAAGCTTCCGCTGCAGACACTCAGGTCGCGGCTCTCCATCATCCTCCAGGATCCTGTGTTATTCAGCGGCTCCATAAGGTACACAAACACACACTCAAACAAAGCCTCAGCATGTTCTGTTTAATAATCCCAACCCTTCATGAAATATCATTATGTCTGGTTTCCTCTTAATGTCTTCATCCTCGCTGACTTTTCACCGTCGCCGCTAACGACTTACAGCATGTCTGATGTCGGCGTGTTGCCAGCTCGGAGGGTGGCCTTCTATCACAGCTTGAATGATTGGAGAAAAATTGAATGGGACAGATTCATTTTGTTGCCACCATAATCATAATTCTGTTTTGTCGCGTTGTTTTTTTCCTGTCCGGTTGTGACGATAGCCTGCCAGAACTTCCTGTAATTGGTCCGAAAGTCCGAACCATCTCGAAAAATGTTGTCGCACTAGAAACGAAGCGGACCACGGTTCCATTTCATTCGGACCGAGTTCGGCTGTTGTGTCCGGACCGTGGCCCCCGGGGGAGGTTTCACACCTGTAATTGTGGTTTAAGATCAACCTGAGCGGTCCGGAGCGAACAAGGTAGCTGTGAAAGGGCCCTGAGGTGCTCATTTATCTCAGAATATGGACAGTAAACTCCAGAAACGTGTTTTATGAATTTATTTCGACGAGCGATTGCTTTGAGTCATAAAATCGCTCGTGGAACGATGGCCGGCGAAGACGTGACGTCAGCAGTTTGGCCCTCGAGAGCTGGGGGTCACGCTCAACGAACCACACTCATCTTTGGAAGCTATAGTGCGGAAACACACCACATCATGAGCTCTTAGCCAGAACGACACTTCTCATACCAAGCAAAACCCAAACCGCAGCAACAAGGGAGTAAATAACTAATGGAAAAATGGAATTGTGGTCTGGGTGTTTTGTCCCGAAAGATGTTTGTCACATGACGTCCCAGCTGTGGGGTTAGTGGTTGAAAACACAGTGGGAACTCTGGCTTGGACCTAATCTGACTTTTGTCACAGACGTCACGGACCGAGGAGGTCGTTCGAGGGATGAAGGACCCTGCGTCGTTTTCGGTCTCCTTCGCCTTCTCTGTCGTACACACTCACGACATCTGTGTGTTTGTATTACTAGACGACACAGTGACTCTGTGTTTGTTATAAAAGACAAAGAGCATGTGCTATTTGTTTGGACAGATATGCCGCTCTAGATAAGTGTGTGTGTGTGTGTGTGTGTGTGTGTGTGTGTGTGTGTGTCTTGGCGTTTCCACCGGCTCTTGTTTACGGGAACGTAAGCCTGGGGTGAATGGTCGACAGTAACTGTTTCACGTTGTTATCTTAGATGTCCTGACACCGGCTGACTCACTCTGACTCTGCCACACGCAGATTCAGTAAATCCATGCAGCAGATTTGTCACATCATGATTCATGTCTGGAGTTATCGCTCAAAGTCTCACGGAGGGAGCCAGAATTGGAGACGTTTAGTGTTGAAAATAAACAGGCAGTTAATTAAGTGCTACATTAGCCCTTAACAACAATAACATTAATAACGTCTCTGTATCACAAAGGGATGCATGGAGATGTCTCTCTAGGTAAGACGTACCGGTAAATTAACAGCTTTACCGGAAGTTAGTGGCCTTTTTTTTTTTTTTTAAAGTTCTCTCATCTCCAACTCCCTCTGTGGGCTTTACATTCCTTCACGCCTCTCTACCTCAACCAAACGCTGTGCTTTTCCCATCCTCCATGAATACATTAAAGGATAGATGCAAGCTCTGTTGCCTACCTCCTACCACTGTACAACACCTCTAACCCTAAACGACCTTAACTCATACTTAGAGACGTCGTTAACCTGAATTCTATTGTACAAAAAGTGCTTGTACTATAGAAATAAGCCCTCTGGCGTCTGACATTACAAACACACGAACCCAGTGTAAATGGTGACCTCTTGTTGCAGGTTTAATCTTGATCCAGAGAGGACGTGCACTGATGACCGACTCTGGGAGGCGCTGGAGATCGCGCAGTTGAAGAACATGGTGAAAGCGCTGCCTGGAGGACTAGGTACTCAAATGAATGTCCTCATGTCAATATAAAATGTGTTTTACTGCACCAAAAGTCAGTTTTGAAGTCCCTCGGGATGCACTGACACGCATGAAGAATCAAATAGTAGCGCAACACTTCTGTTTATATCAGTGTGTGCTGTTTTGTGTCCAGACGCGGTCGTGACAGAAGGTGGCGAGAACTTCAGCGTCGGCCAGAGGCAGCTCTTCTGCCTGGCCAGAGCTTTTGTCAGAAAGAGCAGCATCCTCATCATGGACGAAGCCACGGCGTCTATAGACATGGCCACGGTGTGTGTTTCTGTTCCAGAAGCGTCTTGTTTAACAGAGCCATGCTCTCATCCAAGTTTACTAATTCATTTTAAGAGTTTACGTACAAAACATGATAACAGTGCGTCATGTTTTATAAGTTCATCATATGTTTTTTACGTATAATATATTAAAGTACCCAACAGTATGTAAAATAGGTAGACTGCAACAGTAAAATGCTAATTAGACATGAATGCATCAGTGTTAATAATAAAATAATACAATATATAATATTTAAACACTCACATTTTTAAGCACTTTGAGTACTTTTGCTTTTGATGCATCTTGTTGATACTTATGTACATAGTAATATTTTTAATGCAGGACCTGTACTTGTAGTGGAGTATTTTCACGCTGTGGTACTTTTACTTAAGTAAGGGATCTGAATACTTCTTCCACCACTGGTTATAGAATTAAATGTCAAATAGAAAGTGTATTATTTTTAAAGAATATTACCCATTCGCTCGTAACAAATAGAAATAAGAAAAACATTGTTGTTTTACATATTTAATACAACATAACACTTTAAACATGGCTAGACGCAAAGCATAATTCTTTTTCATTTTTTCAAATAATAACATCTCTCTTCTGCCTCGCAGGAGAACATCTTACAAAAAGTTGTGATGACTGCGTTTGCAGACAGAACAGTCGTCACAATCGCGGTAAGTCCTTCAGTCTGTTGTCCTGTCGATTTTCTTTTCGGAAATGAAGCAAAGGGGTCACAAACCACAAGCTTTATTCGGACTGGACGATCAACAAACTGCAGTCCTGCAGTTAGCCCAGGTTCTAGACCCGTTCGGCGCTGATAGGTGCAGATGTACGGCTCTTTTTCCTTGAGCTTCATGTGCATCCATTACGTTCCGTTTCCCTTAAGGACGCTTTATGCACCCTTTTCCTGTTTCACACTAACTGTTTTTCCATACTGTATCTAATAGAGTGAATATATTCCAAATGTGTTTAGCGTCTTTGATGTAAAGTCAGTCCTCTTAGCCATTTCTTCACTATCTGCTTTCCTATTCTAATTTGCTTCTCCCTGTGATACTGTCTTGTCCTCTGTTTACTCTTTCTCCCTCCTTTCTTTTCAACTCCTCTTCTTTCACCTACCCTTCTTCCTCCTATCCTTTCCCTAAACCATGCCCGCTTCCCTTCCTCTTTTTCCATTTAATATTTCATGTGCCCCCCCCCCATCTTCACTTTCCTTTTATTTCTACCCATTTTCTCATTTTAATTTCCTTGCACATCCTTTCTCTTTCATCCTTAATTCCTCCCCTCCTTCCTCTCCCCTTTCATTCACCTTTTTCTGTTTCTGTCACTTTTCTCTCTCTCCCATCCTCACTCCCTCCCCATCCATTCCCCTGTCCTCCTCTCTGTCCTTTCATCCTCCCGCCAGCACCGCGTCTCCTCTATCTTGGACGCCGAGCAGGTGTTGGTCTTCTCCTCAGGGATCTTGGTGGAAAGTGACTCGGGTCCCAACCTGCTAGCACAGGAAGAGAGCCTCTTCAGTGTGCTAGTGAGGACTCGAAAGTAGACCCGGATCAGCAAAGACCACTTTGGCTCTGCCCGACTCTATTCCGTCTTTCCTCTTCCTCCCATTTCTTTCCTATTTTTCCTGGCTGAGTCTGGGTCTGCTGAAGCCTTGCTGCCACTGACAGCCTGGTTGGTATAAAATACAAAAACAATCTACTGCATGCTCTTTTTGTTGATACTTCATGTGCATACAGTACAATTTGGCCACACCCCGCAGCGTTCTTAAGATTTAAAACAATAAAACAAACAACTTCAGTGCTTTCAGTATTCAATTAAAGCATGCAAAATTGCCCTTACATCCACCGTCATGCCACTTGTTTAGGTGTCCTTCTCTTCTTCCACTTTGTCTGTGGCTATCCCGGGCGGTCCCTGGTATACTGGGAGATTTAGACCTGCAGTTCACTCAAGAATATCCTCCCAGTTGGTCAGTTGGCTAAACTACAAGTGAGGATAAAATAAATACAAATGCTAGCTGATAAATCAGGAGCTTTGCGTCTATCAGACCCTTTTGAAATGCTAGGGTCCAACATCCAGTATTACGGCATTCAACAGTCAGTGTCTCAACCCGTGTTGTACTTCATTAATAACCGTGTTGTATCTGAATCCTTCACTCGGGGTGTATGTCCGTTTCCCTCTAAGACGGGTTATATTTTCTTCTGAAGGGAACCATGTTTTGAGTTGCTGATCCTCATCCCTGCAGTGTCACACTCAAATTACAATTCTCATGAAGCAGAAAGGGCAACATCATCTGCAAACGGAGATCCCAGCCGAATGTCTTTGATCTGGACAGTGTCTTGACCGTACTCTGTTTCAGATTTCATTTCATTTATTTTCATTCATTTATTTATAAGGACAACGCGCATTAATCAACATTTCTGTAAATATAATTTACTGTAATTTACTGTAATGTAGAATAGAACTGTAATTTTCAACTGGAGCTTTCTGGCGAGATGTTTTGAAACCAAGAAGGTGATGGCTGAAATGTACATACAGAAGACAACAAGATGCCATAAAGACAGCAAAGAAAACAAAAAAAGCCTTCTCAAGACCGTGCACAAGCCATGCAGAGCAACAGGAAACATTAGTACAATACTGCAGCAACAATATCCACTATTCGATACATGTAGCCACGGTAGCAACACGAAGCAACAAACAAAGCCAAGCAATACTGATTCTAACCATTTCTTCACACACGCAGACATGCAGATCAGCAATAAGACATAAGAAAAACAAACAACAATCCTAATGTTGAGCTCAGGTAGTCAAATGGTCATCTCATACACCTACCACATCAGCCTTGGAGCACAGAGTTAGTAGAACTACTGTCGAAGATCAGACCACATTGTTAATACAGTACTGGTAAACATGCCATACATACCAAAGCCATGCGAAGCTGAACATCTGGCAACAGGCAAAGGACATGGGACACGTAGGCAGCAAGTTAGCCATTTCATTTTTATTATGCAGCATATTTATGAGAAAGCTTCAATAGGCACTAGCTGTGTGACACAACCTTTTTAAATAGGGTGCCCACAAGGTCAAAGGTCCCTTTGCGGTGTTTTAGAGGAGCATAGCTGGACTGTGGTGGTAGAGTAGACTCTGGCATCACTGTTGTGACTGAGGCTCTCCCAGATCTCTGATCTCGCCGACTGGCTTTTTGGCGTTTCCAGCTGATCCACTCAGTGACCTTAATCTGTGACGTTTTGTTAATATCATCCACTTTAGACCTGTTTTTCTTGCCCCTACAAAGAGCACAAGCCTCTGACACACAAAAATCCCCAGACTCTGATTCTAGGAGGGAAATGTCCGGTTAGAGGGGAACTCTCTAGAAAGTCATTGAATTTAATCATTTGTTTGTGTTGTTTTTTTAACTGTAAACATTCTCGAAATTACTGATAAACCATCAGCTTGTCAGTCTACGGGGCTTTAAGAGTTGACGGCTCAATCGTGTGACCATAAATGTGTGTGTTGAAATGCATTTATTGTATTTGACATTACCACTTTTTCCAGAGCCTAATTGTCGTTGTTGCTTTGCTTTCCAGCACCGTGTCCACACCATCCTAACAGCGGATCTGGTCATCGTGATGAAGCGAGGGAACATTTTGGAGTACGACAAACCCGAGACTCTGTTGGAGCAGGAGGACGGGATGTTTGCCTCATTTGTCAAGGCCGACATGTAGACCCACAAGTCAACCTGACAGACTGATCTACTCGGTTGTTCTACTTCTTTTTTCATGTAGAATTGCTTTTCCCAGTGAGGCGGACAGACGTCCGAGACACCACAACGCTCCTAATGAAGCCAATAATACGCTGTGTTTCTTTAACGAGAAGTTTCTTTGTGTATTCAGTGGAAGAGAAAACCAGATCCAGAAACACCATCAATCACCAGTCCATATATATTTGAAAGGTTCTGCTTGAGTCATTCAGTCAGCCAATTAAATAACTGCCTTTTTTATAACTGACATGCTGCAACTGAAACGCTGCATATCATTTAAACGATGAACCCATTAGCAAGTCCATCAATCAGGTGAACCAGTTTCCACATTGACGCTATTGGAAATGAGCACATACACGCATCCAGAAGGTTTTTCAACAGTGGAGTAATTCTTGGAGCACGGACCTTTAAGCCACCAGTATTAAGAGAACAAAGTTAGAATAGAAATATGAAAGAAAAGGTAAATGGCTAGATAATTTGGGCTAGCTATGGCTGGAAGATAGTAGACAAATATATCTTTCTCTTGATCTGGGGCTGAGAATAAAGAAAGTATAAGACTGGCATTATTCTGTATTTTTCATATTGTCAACAAATCTCATGGAAACAACTTGTCTCTCAACGGTTTCCGACTTCCTGTCTGTGGCTCAGAGCTCCAAGTCCACTGGGTCCCGCAGTGCTGAAGATGTAAATCTTTAAAAATATATACGTCACAAATATATAGTTTAGTTTTTAAAAAGGCTCGGCCATTTCCTACTACAGCTGCTCGCTGTAGTTTTTATCAGACGTCACTCAAACAGAAGGAAATGGTGCCTTTGTTGGGGACTATTTTCAGCGGCGGATTAATCCACATTTGGTGCTCTAGTGGGTGTTTGGGGATTGAGTCTAAATAAACTTCAGCGTGTGTGTTCATGGTGACGAAGGAACGTGTCGCGCAGCGCAGCAGCGAGGCTCGCTGATGTGTTTTTATTAGTTCGTGGGCGACCGTGGAGCTCTGAGGCCCGGAGGAAGGAGATACATCAGGCCGTGACACACACACAGTACTTGATCCTTTGTTAGTAGATACGTTCATTGTTGGCTTTTGACTTTTCATGGGATTTGTTGACAATAAGAAAAAGAAAAGAATATAAGCAGAGCCATGATTGTAGTTCAGTCCCTGGCCAGGACTTCCACTGACATGAATATCGTTTGGAAATCAGTCCCAGGTCAGTTAAGTGATTGAGCTTCAACTTTGGACTTTGTTTTTCGAGGCTGTGAAAACTGCAGAATGCTAAATGGTGTGTAGAGACTCTTGACCCTCACTGTATCTGTGGACGTGGCGATTTACGCTGCAGAGTTGTTTATTGTGTTGTTTTAGATTGAGCTAAACTTGTAGCTCCTGCAAGGATCATTTTGAATTGATAGAATTTCAAAAGTCTTTAATTATCTTGCTTAAAATGTTTCTTACTTTTATTTTAAATGTATGCACAACACGTATCGGTTTTATCGCTCTTCAGCACATGTATTACGCAATAATAAGGAAGGGAGAAACTTATTTAAAATCCTTTTTCAGATAACTGAATGTTGGCTTTGGCCAGAGTTTCTGTGCTCTGCATACGTCAATGCATTGTGCAGCTTCTCGCTGTAAAGGATTTTAATTCCTAATATTTTAGACCGTGGTGCACAGTAGTACGTGCTACATTTATACATTAAGTTTTGCCATAGAAAGAATACTGCTAGAACCGACTCTGCTGCTGCAGTCAATGAGCAGTTTTTGTAAACCCTTTGTTGCATCAAACCAAACGGTACAAACCGCTTTGTACCTACCTGAGGCTGCGTTCACACACATCATGTCAGAAGTTGTCGTTCCCGCATCCAAGATGAGGATAGTAAAGTGAATTTGTTGTGGCGATCCTTCTCCAGAACAAGTGCGACAAAGGAAGGCCGCATCGAAGGATTTGCTGCTACTTTGGATGTCTGGTTTGAAACACGTCTGGCAACTTGTGGCGCCAAAGAGGAGACGTCAGACCTTAAAATGCCCTCGGCCGACGTGCAGTTTCCACCAGGAGGCCGAGCTCTACGTCTTGTCCCAGTTTGCAATGCTGCATGATGTCAGCGTGGCAAACATTTCCTTGGGACGGGATCAGCAGCAGGGAGACGTCGTTGATGCAAGGGGCAAAACTGCCTTATCAGAGAACATAAGCAGCGTCATGCCGAAGAAGGTGGAAATAGACCAGAAACAAATCCAAAATTAGCTTTTTCACGCGGGCAAAGAGCTTTCTACCTCCCAAAGATTCACAACGCTGTCGAACGCTTTAACTTTATGACATTTAGAAACAGTGCAACCCGCACTGGCTCTCCGTCAGAGCTATCGAACTGACCGCAGCCGGGTTTTGTAATGGCTTCAACCCTTTTTTTTACCGGTTTCACTTCTGCTCATTTTCAAGGTGAATCGGTTTAAGGATGAACTTGTTGAAGTCGGGAATAAATGTGTGCATTCATACGACTTTGCAAGGCAAGGACAGCAACACACACACACACACACACACTGCGTCCAGTCAACCAAACTTCTTATAAAATGTTTGGGATTTTAGAATTGATCATTGCATGTTTTCAAATTGAAACTGGGAAGAAAAATCTAAATAGATGTGTTACAAATGACCATTACCTAACACCTACTTCAGTTTAATGTGAGCAATTCTGGTTTCCTTCCACCTTTTTACTCTGTTGCATCGGTTTGTATTTCTGCGCCTACACTAGTACAAACACTGTAGGGTGTCACGGCTCAGGCTGAAGCCGGTGAACCCGCTGTCTGTCTGTGGTCATGCTTTGCTGAACTTATTTATCCTCGGGGACACCCAACATGAGCTCCCATTAACTCCCGCGATGTTTAATGGTTTGTTGCGGGCCCGTAGTGATTTTAGTTTTTTAGTTCCAGTGGAACGTTGTTTGATCCAGAATCCAAACGCTGACTCAGTTCTAGTTGCTGAAAGGATTCAAAGAGTTCTCCAAAGCTCAAGCTTGTAACTGCAAGCCTCCTTTAATTAATGTTAGTTTGTATATTGACAATGAATCAAAGGGCTACATGTAACATCGAAGGTATCCAGAGAGAATTCTCACCAGCTCTGCAGTTCCTTTTAGGTAATTTATTTCCAAACCTAATTTGTGTTTCACCTTTCATACAGCTTCGTGCAGTTCAAAGTGCTTCACGTATGACTGGCAACGTGATAATAAGACGGCAGTGTAGACTGAAATGGAGTGAAATGAAATAGATCAAAAGACAGAACAAAGACAAAAATGATGACCGTAAGAAAAGGATTAAAAGCTATAATAATAATAATAATAAAAAAATGACTAAAAACTGGATAAAATCTTTTTTAGTCAGTCATAAATACAGTAAAATAGGCTAAAAGATGTAGTAAATAACGTCTACAAACCAGCCTCAATCAAACCCCTGGCTGAAGAGGTAGGTTCTCCAGCCCACAAACTTGGCTCTCATCAGTTTCGTCTCCGGCAGACAAACGTTAGCAGCTAGCTGGGGAAGAAAGTGGAGCGTTTAGCGGCTAACGAGCCAGACATTTGTCTCTGGAGAAAGGTAGAGTGAACAACGCGCTGAACGCTCATCGGGTGACTCCGCAGTCGCCATAACAACTCGATAACGCGTTGTCTCTCCAGCCCGTTCTGCCGCCCCCAAGTGGCCAAAAAACAAAAAAAATAAAGTAACGCAGCTTTAAAACGCCATTAGTGATGCAGACGTTCAAGCTCGCTGATTGGATGATTCTCACCCTGCCACGGCCCCATGGGATGTGTAGCCGACACAGGAGACTCCTGAAGACGTTTCAGCAGCCTCGAACCTTTGACTGGTTTCAGTCGACCAGACTGGTCTCGGTGCAGCTGAACAGTGATCGTACTGAGGATTCAAGCAGCAGAACTTTAATCCCCAACAACCGAGTGTTGGGAATGCTGTTACGGGACAGTCACCTTGTCTCTGCAAACAGTTAACGGCATTTTTTCACTTCCCTTACTCACTCCACTTCTACTTTTAACTCACACGGACATCGAAGTGATCATTCCTGTAAAGCAACAGTTCGGCAATTTGGGAAATACGCTTATTCCCTCTCCGGCAGGAGAGTTAAATGAGATGCCAGTCTCATGTCTGTACAGTAAATATGAAGCTATAGCCAACAGCTGATTAGCTTAGCTTAGCACAAAGACTGGGTACGGGGGGAAACAGCTAGCCTGGCTCTGTCCGAAGGTAACAGAATCCACCTGCACTTCATATCTTTTTTGTTTTAAAAATGTAAAAACTCACGGGAGGTGATGTGGCGGACTGTTGTGTAAAAACGTTATGCTCCCAGATATTGGTCATGTTTTTATAAAGAGTCTCTGCCAAACTGGCGAAGATATCAGTGGACAGTCCTCTCTTTATCTTCCGTTGGCAGCCAGCGTGCTGCTTTTAAACAACGTTTGTGCTTCTGAACAAAGTAACGAGAACGCAAACCGCTGGTTAGCAAATGCTTTCGCTTAACATCTGACACTTGCAGAGTCCCAAGGCTGTCTCAATACGTTTGTCAGCTTCCCTAGAATCACTCGCCCCCCCTGTAGGAGTGGTGCTATTGTCCCTTTGTGTCATCGGGATCGATTATACTTATGTGCTTTTTAAATGAGATTTTTAAACCGACTTTGTACTGTACGGACTAAATGCCAAGCAGATTCTTTTTTGCAAGAATTTCAGCATTTTATTTTGTTGTTGCGTGAAATGTGTTTCATCTCAAGAAGTTGCCACCGGACTTTTCCAGCCCTGTGTGTTGTTGTTTTTGCTTTTTGTCTTCCCTGTTAACACAACTCTTCACTGTGTCCACGGTTATAGCAACACCTGTGCCCACGTGTTGATCACCAGAATGGAAGCACACTTACAGAATACTCTCCTTTTTTCTTCTTTTTTTTTTTTTTTAACGTTTAAACTGAAATTGTATTTTTTCACTCGTACATCTTTTCTACATCCGCACTCACTCCTCCTCTCTTAATGACACGAGCGTTCGTCCTGTTCTTTGATCCTGATTCAGCCTGGCCAGAAGTGCGTTTCATAAATCTTTTGTGTTTAGTTTTCCTGCGCGCGCGTGTGTGTGTGTGTCTGGACTCGTGTTTCCACGCAGCTCCTGTGCTTGAGTCTTACACTCGCCAGCCAGAGCGTGCAGACTGCTGCCGTGTAAACAGGTCGCTTCGCACCCCCAGACCACATTTTTGTCTTTTGAGAGGATGTCAGGGCAGAAACGGACAAGAGATAGAAAGTGTGTCTGTGTCAGGCCACAGACAGAAGACAGATTTAACTAATTTTAGATGTTTTTTTGTTTTTTTTTAACATCTTCTTTCCCAGCTTTAGTTTTGGGGAACACACACGTACAAAAGGTAGTGTTTCATGTATAGCACCAAGGTGGAGATGTGGGTTGAATTTACATTGACAGTCTGTATACCTGCATGTAACACACAGTGAACATTACGCACACATTATCTACGCAGACAGCTTTCTTTACTCTCATGAATGCACATTTGACTGTTAAAGAACGCAACTTAAATGCCAGATATCGTTTTTACAAGTACAGGTTAGTGATTTTTTTGAAACTTTTGAATGGATGTTCGTACATCCTGTGTATATCCAAGTATCATTATGTGTGCCTAATTATTATTATTTTTTTTTTTACACTTGAAATGATAATAAAATGGTTTTGAGTGAAGTGAATCTCTCCTGCCTGCAGTACATGACCCTCATTGTGTTGGATAATATATAATATATATTGCTGAATGGCGCCCCCTGGTGACTAAGTCTAGAAAAATTCATTGTTTAAAACCAGAGAATAAAGAATAGTCAAAAACACTCGTTTAAAAAAAAAAAAAAAAAAAAAAAAAAAAAAAAAAAAGTCACATATTTAGGCCATTTAATAAACATGGCATCTTAAACGCACAAATGAAACTGTGTTAACTTTTATTAACGTGCGTTTAAAACAGTAGAACTGCAAGTCAACAGCTACCCAGATGCAAAACAGACATTGCAGCATTACGAGTACAATTCAGGGTCTTCTTTTACCTATGTGGTTCTATTTATTACCAACTAACCATTCATTCTACATTTCTAATTATATAATAAAAATATAAAATGGTCATTTATTTGTTTCACACCATTATGGGGCTGTAGCTTATCTTTCCCTTTCTGCATTAACTGTCTGATTCTATTTAGAAAAGAGTCCCGAGACACTTCAAGGAAGGAAGAGCAAACTTCATATAGCTGCAAATGAAAAGGCACAAATGTAAACTTTAATTCGTATTTTATTGGCCATAATATGTTGTTGTAGGTCCATTTGCTCCTTTATTGATTTAAGGAGCAATGTGAAGACACTGAGAGGAACACAACGTGATCATGCGCATCCATTCTCCAGCCTGAATAAATGGCCCAAATAGACAAAATTAAACTTTAATATACCAAATAACAGGCCATGACACTAGAGAACTGGATTCTTTAAATTGTTACACCTTCAAACGCATTTAGAGCTTCTGAGCAAGATAGACGTGGATGAAATGAGCCGTTTAGAGCCTGACAGGAGTGAATGTGATCATCACTGAGAATGAAGGGCTTTAACCAATGACTGAACTCAGGACACTTCGTTTGAAGCAGCACAATGTTTAAGACCAGCTTCGACTCGGCTCGCTTGACTTGTGTTTCCCGACGTTCCCCGAACAGCGGCGCCCTGGTCTGAGCGGGTCTGCGCGGGTCTGGACTCTGGAAGTTGGACTACGTCAACAGGAGAGTGGCGACCGTCCCAGCCCTCAGAGGCGCGGAGCAGAGGCGGCGCGCTGCGGTCGCACCGAAACATCCCCGAATGTCGACGGAAGAAGAAGAGTTTGCGCGTCTTGAAGCGTCTTCCTGCAGGTGGACATGTTTGGTCCGCGCGTAAAGACGCACTAAAACGCAGCTTCGACGCTCCCCCCCCCCCCTCCTTCCTGATCATCCAGAGCGGCGGCACGAGATGTTGGCGAGAAAAAGCATCATCCCGGAGGAATTCAGCGTGCCGGGGCTCGCCTCCCGGATGCCCCGCAAGCCGGTGTTCAGGGACCGCGTGAACAAAGCGCGCTTCATCGCCAAAAACGGCTCGTGCAACTTGGCGCACAAGAACATCCGCGAGCAGGGCCGATTCCTGCAGGACGTCTTCACCACGCTGGTCGACCTTAAGTGGCGCTTCACGCTGGTCATCTTCACCACGACGTTCGTCAGCAGCTGGCTGCTGTTCGCCATGAGCTGGTGGACCTGGTGGCGGCGCACGGAGACCTGCGTCACCGACGTCAAGTAAGAAAGACACGGACCAGCGTGAATGTTAATAAAACACGGACCAGTGTGAATGTTATTAAAAGGGAAAATTGTTGTTAAACTGTGTCTGTTGAGACTTGAGACATGTTTTTTGCGGTCACTAAAAGTCTTCCCATCCGTCCTCACTGGAGCCAAACATCCCAAGTCCAAACACTCCCACCCTCCTCTTCCTCTTCTCTTCCTCTTTCTCCATTTTTACATTCGATCAAGGAAGAGGAGGAGAGGGAGAGGAAGAAGGGATGACAGGAAGTCAGGGAACTTTCTCTCATATAAATGTCAAATAAAGTCATGGGGGCTGGTGCCAGCTAACTCTATATAAAGTAACAAAACCAGCT
>CM022484.1:6642909-6653256 GCA_011952105.1 Coreoperca whiteheadi
CCAGCTAACTGTGTGTAAAGTAGTTAAAACCAGCTAACGTATAGTAGTTTAAACCAGATAACTGTGTATGAAGTAGTTAAACCAGCTCCACCTTAGAGCAGTGAAATGGTATCGGTATTTTTACTTAAATAAAGGATCTGAATACTTCTTCCATCACTGCTTCTCAGCCTTTTCCGCTCCCTTTTCCATCACATTCATTCAAAACCTTGAATATCGCACATGATCAGTGGAAACAGCTGCGGGGTTGTAAAATGTGTTTTTCAATTGTTTCCATTTTGTTAATTTGTGAAAGTTTATTCTTCTCACAATGGAACAGTTGACCACATATAACTAAAATGAAGCCTTAAATGGGAGTGAATGTCCTTGAGAAAAAGGGACTGAGACTGATTTAAGATGAATTCACTAAACATCAGAGATTCTTTTTTCCTTTTCTAAAAATATACCCATCATATCTGACAGAATCTCAAAGTGGATCCCAAGTCACTGAGGAGTGACTCTGTTTGGCAGAATGAAACTGTTCGGATGAGTGTGTAGGCTACGTGAAACTTTAGGGATCCTGTTTGGGGTTTTTTAAATCCAATTTTAACGTCAAGTCTGCAAAAGATTTCAGGTTCAACAAGCCACGACTGAAGTACTCTCTAAATTCCCCTCCTCAGGTCGTTCACGTCGGCCTTCCTGTTCTCCATCGAGGTCCAGGTGACCATCGGCTTCGGAGGACGTATGATAACAGAGGAGTGTCCGGCTGCAATCACCGTCCTCATCATGCAGAACATAGTGGGACTCATCATCAATGCCGTCATGCTGGGTGAGACTTAGAAAACTGTTTCCCAGTTCAGGGGGCCACACGCTCAAAAGGATGCGGCCCTCAAAGGTGTCGCTCAGAGGACAGTCAACACGTGGCTGACATATGATATGATAATACTTTATTGTCAGACAGGTCTAAAATGTTTCTTGCATAACAGTATCTACGTTTACAACAACCGCCGTACATTAAACATCGACATACACTTAATCCAAATACAAGAAACAACTCCCACATTATACATTCACGATACTCTTGATTTCTGATAGAAAAAAGAGTGTTTCAGCCTCACTTTATTGAATCTTGGAACTCTGTAGCTCTGGTTTGATGGTAATAATTCCAACCCATCATGCAGGACATGATTAGGGTCAGAAACCATATTATTAGCCAGCCTTAGCGAGTTGTTATAATAAGCTGAATCATAAAGCTTCTCAAGAGGCTGACCTACAATCTTTGAACAAATTCCGAATTGATTAAACAGCTTTGTTATTAGCATGACAGACAGACTCTCATACCAAATAGAGTTGCCAATATTGCAGTATACTCAGAAGCCATGCTGACGTATCAAGAAATCATACATAAATCCGCAGGGTCAGGGCGGATTGCTGACATTTTGCATCTTTTTTTTCTCTCCTCAGGTTGTATCTTCATGAAGACGGCTCAGTCGAACCGTCGAGCAGAGACTCTGATCTTCAGCCGTCACGCTGTGATCGCGGTCAGAAACAACCGCCTGTGTTTCATGATTCGTATCGGGGATCTGAGGAAGAGCATGATCATAGGGGCGACCGCCAGGTTACAGGTGTGTGTCGAGTTTATTCTCTCTTTTTAACTTTAACTTTTTTGGTATTTCTTTCTTGATGAAAAAGATTGTATTGTTTTTGCAGAGAAGTCTTTAGGCTTTTCTCTTTGTGTCTACAATCCAAGTGTTTTGTAGATTTTCTCTAAGAGAGAAGGAGCCTTTATAAATGCAAAGATCATTTTTGTCTCTAAAACAAAGGTCTAAACACACCTTGGCTGCAAACTTCGATCTCCCGCAATCCTTTACGTTTTAGTTTCAATGCCTTTGAGTTCTTCTGTAAACTCAAAATAAGGTGAGCCATCTCTACAAAGAGGGAACCTAAGTTGCACAAATGAGATTTGAATGAACTGGTGAATAACCAGGACTGTACATCATCTTCAGGTGGTGAGGAAGACGACCACGCCAGAGGGGGAGGTGATCCCCATCCATCAGATCGACGTCCAGACAGAGAGCGCCGTGGCCAGCAACAGCCTGTTCCTCCTCGCCCCGCTCATCATCTGCCACGTCATCGACAAAAGCAGGTACGGAGGCGCAGGACCTGCCGCGGCGATGTTATCTGGGGATATGCGGCTTCTCACCCAGTGAGTGCCAACCCCAAAGAATAAGATACATTTCTACCACGCAAAATTACAATTACTTTTTCAGATTCGTCTGTTATCTTTGCGTTCTCATACTCAAACATTTGGGCCTCTGAAAGGTATTCTCACTACCTCCACCTTCTGGTCAAACACACACTTACCGGACTGAAGACAAAACCGTTTCAAATCCAAACTACAAAGTAATTCTATGCAGGTTTTGAGTGTGTTATGCGTTAACTATTGTCAAACCGTCATTATGCATGTGCTGTTGACTATTTTCCCACAGTGCATTGCACAGAGGAAGGTGGTACTTACTGCGGCAGAACTTCAAAAACCTTATTGTGAAGGGTGGTGTGGTATGACAGCTGCTGGAAGATCTCGGAAAAACAAAAAACACTTTGAAGCAAGTAAAAGAATTGTAGAATAGAGTAGAGGCCAGTGCTACAGTCCATTGCTTCACGTAAAAAAAAAATCACAAGGATTGCATCTCAGAGACTTCATGCTCAAGAAATAAGTATTTTCTGCAGCATTTTTTTGTCTTTCTCAGAAACGTGACAGCGAGAGAGATGATAAATCTGTAGAACAATTCGTTGTCTGTTTATAGTCTTGCATCATTTTCTATTGGAACAAAAATTGCTTAAGTACATTGATTTCTTTGGTACTAACTGGATACACTCAGCATAATGTGAAAATGTCTGTCTAGCACATACTGTATAAAATGAGCGTGCAGTGTGGAAGTAGAACACAAGCCGTCAGCAGTAACAATCAACTCACAAATCAAGCAGATTTTTTTTTTTTGATTTTAGGTAAAGGAGTCTGGCAATATTCTAATTTTTTTCTTATTGTCAATAAATCTAAATCAATAAAGACCAAAACCAGCAGTGTGTTAGTCCATCTTCCAATACTTTCTGACTTCCTGTCTGTTGGTTGTCTGTTCCAAGCCCATTGGTTCCTGCTGAAGAACATAAAATAAATCTTTTTATTTATGCATTCTTTTTAATAGCTTTTGGACGACACTGGAGCTCTGCGGCACAGAGGACGGAGGTATCAGACTCTGATACGCGCACAATAATACTTGGTCCGGGGCTTTTTCTCCTAAGATTTCATGACAAGAAGAAAACAAATGCAGAATATCACTTTCATTCTGTCAACTTTTCCGGGCCAGTTCGAACACATTACTTACTCAAAATCTGCGCGCGCGACAAAAAACAAACAAAAAATGAATGAGTCGCATGAAACTGGGTCGCAGCTACAGAAACAGGAGAAGACGTAGAAGCAGAGAGTGCAGCAGCAGCAGCTGCAGCTGAGGAAGAACGGATGGGTTTTGCGGTAACACATTTACATTTCATCACGTGCATCAGGCACCGACGACGTACTCGAAACAAGACTATGGGGAACAAGGGAGCAACAGCTGGGCATTTTGGAGGAAAAGATAAATAAATTGTGCTTGTAAATAATGTGCTCGCAGCCCGCTGTACGACCTGTCGGCCATGGAGCTGCAGTGCAGCGACCTGGAGGTGATCGTCATCTTGGAGGGGGTCGTGGAGACGACGGGGATCACCACACAGGCCCGGACCTCCTACATCTCCGAGGAGATCCAGTGGGGTCACCGCTTCGTTCCCATAGTAACAGAGGAGGAGGGCGTGTACTCTGTGGACTACTCCAAGTTTGGCAACACGGTCAAGGTAAGAGTTCAGTCGTTACCTAAAGTGTCAGAACAAAGCCTTCGTAACAATACTGATGCTTTTGTTTTGTTTTTTAAATGCATACTTCGCATACTAACATTATCACGCCGTCACAATATTTTAGGTATCCCTTCCTTGTATGATCAGATTGACGCTTCTTTCTATTGGGGATTGTCACGTGTATCCGTATGATAATCGCTTACTTACCCGTCACTGTATATATCGTCTTTACCTTTACAATACTGGCCATCAAAACAGAAGCAATGGGAGGAACTAGAATTCAATTCTAAAAGAATATATAAAGACACTTCAGATTAAAACGCATCATTACCGGTGCGCCACAGACACCAGATTTAAAAAAAACCCTGATATACAGCGAAAGACATTTACCTGGCGGTGACAGGCTAAATCAGCACTGTGTGAACTTTTTTGGGGGAAAGGGAATGACTGAAGCGTACGTTCATTTATATGTGAAAGTCCTGCACTCCAGCTTTAAATCTTTTGTTAAATACTATCAAGAGTTTTATATTTCAATTCCCAAATTACCCATTTAGGCTTTAATTGGATTGTTTTAACTCTTTAAACCCCTTTATGTTTCTCATTTTACTGTCATATTTCTTTAGTTTTATTCTTTAGTTTTATTCTGCTTTCCCCTTGCTTGAATCTGTAAACTAACTTGTCTGACTTTAGTGCAATGCAATTGTACAGTTTCTTATTACTGTCCGACTGTTGTCATTTTACGCTGATTGTACGCTATTCTGTCACAAAACATGCTATGCAAATTAAACTTGCAATTTGTAGTTTATAATACTCAATTATTGTACATTTCTGTGACAAAGAAGAAGAAAGAAAGCAGGACAGTGAGCTTTAAAAGCCAAACGTAAACGGATTATTGCTCAGCCCGACATGTGGTCATACGTACATATTTATTGCATGTTGCACATATTGTTCTGTTGTCGCTCTTGAAGGTAACGACGCCGCCCTGCAGCGCCAGAGAACTGGACGAGAAGCCGTCCATCCTGATCCAGACTCTCCAGAAGAGCGAGCTGTCCCACCAGAACTCGCTGAGGAAGCGTAACTCCATGCGACGCAACAACTCCATGCGTAAAGGCGCGGGAAGCAGCGGAAACCTGCGCAGGAACAACTCTGGGCTCGCGCCGCCTAAAGTCCAGTTCTTCACCCCGACGGACGGAGGCCAGACGCTGAACGCCGTCACCTGACATGAGGCCTGCCTCCTGCTGGCCCCCCTGCTCCTCCTGGTGGGAAGGAGGATTGTGGGTGTTGGTGTTGGTGTATCTCCCGTTGTTTTTCTGTTCCCGGCCTTATCTAGACTTGTCTCCTAACACTTCTACCGCTAATGTTCCTCCATGTTTATGTGCTTGGAGTTATCCAGTTCTTACTTTCAGAAAACATTTCTCCGCACTGATAGAGCCACCACAAACCAAAAGAAAAACATTTTTTCTATTCATTATCATTAAAGCAATAATTACAAATATTGAGGCCTTTATGCCTATTTTACCGTTTTGGGGGAGAAATATTTTATTATTGATTAAAGCCACAGTTTAACTCGTGGTGGTGGTAACTAGTGGCAGCCAATCACTGTACTGTACATGTGTATTTTTCACTTTATTTTGTAATTTGTGTTGTTTGAGAATAAATGCACTCACTTCATCTGAATGTGGTTTTAGTATCTGAAGTGCTCAAATGATCCCAGTGAGTAAATTAGTTCATTTAATAGTTAATACAACCAAACAAATGCATTATTACACCTCTAGAAAATGTATTCAAAAACCATGCTGGCTGGTCAGAAAAAAACTAATTTTGTATAAATCAGCAGATCTACAGAAGCCCATTTTTTGTTGATTTATAATCAGATTTATAATCCTGCAAATTATAAGCCCTGCAACCCCTCATAGTAAGATATGTTAAATACTCACTTTGAACATATTATTTGGAAATTAGGCCTAATTTGGTCCTTTAATAACAAATATTTTTTACCAACAAAATCAAAAATATATTTTAAAATTGTACATTTAACAACCCAGTTTCTAAAAAATAGAGAAATGCCTGAATTTCTGACTCCTTTGGATTTTGTGACGTTGGGCTCTTTGTTTATGCTCACGTTGCACCACGTGTCGGTGACGTCGTCGCACCCGGACGTGAGAGTGGGAAAGTGAAGCGGCGGAGGTAAACATGGCTCGTAGTTTACTGTGCAGAGGTGTCGGGGTATTTCAGCTCAGCAGGACAGCGACGCTCAAGACGGGGACTCGTTTTTACTCTCAGACTGAACCGGAGCCGCCGACAGTGAGACACCAAAACAACGGAATAAGGTGCAGTAACGAAACGTGTCCGCGGTCCTGGAACTGTTATTCACAGGTGCTCTCAGGTAGATAGAGTGTATTTATGGAGAGAATATAGACTTTAACAACAACAGTGTGTTACTGTGGTGCATTCAGTACTTCGTTGCACATGCCATGGTCTTAAGGTAAATTCGGCATACATTATTGCTGTGAAAAGCATATTTTTGTAAAAAAAAAAGTCAACGTCACTGTTCCCTGCGTCAGTGTACAGTGGTCAACGTTGTTTTCTTCGAAAGGCTGATACGAGACCGTACGGAGCCCGAGAGGTGTCATTCAGAAAAAAAAAATTACATTTTTAGCACGAATTATTAAATCGAGAGCATTAATTAGGGCTGTTGCACCACATCAATTAGAAAAGACTGCACATCCATTAAAAGTTACTATACTATTAAGTAATATCGAGTACTTTAATCTATAGAAAGGCATCATTATTAATGCAATGGTGGAAAAAAAAATTAAGTGAGTAAGTAATTTACTTAAGCACTGTACTCAGCTACAATTTTGAGGTACCTTCTGCTTCTTTACACTTCTACTCCACCATATGTCATATATTATTCCACTTTTTTCAGCTCCTGTAATTATTTGACAGCTATAATTACTATTTACTGATTACATTATTAATTAAAACCAATATTTATTATAACCTTATTTGGATCAAACTACCAAAACAAGTTAAAATAGTTACAATTACCCCTAACATGTCCAGCTACAACATTAAAAGGCATAAAAATGCTTTTCCCCCCTGCATAATGAGTGCCTTTGTTTTTTTTATACTTGAAGTACAGTTTGCTGGTAATACTCCTCCACATGTACTTAAGCAAGATTAGGAATGCAGGTCAGTATTTTTACACTTTGGTATTGCAACTTTTAACTTAAAGTAAAGAATGAATACTTCTTACATCACTGAATTTAGGAGCTTAGGTTTTCGGTAAATGTAAAAAATGTACCTGCTATGTATGTTGTCTAGTAACTATGCAGCAATTAGATATATGCAGGGGAGTAAAAAGTACAACATTTCTCTGTGTGGTGGAGAGACAAAGCATAAACTCAGTGCAGTATTTTTATAAATTCACCTCAAACTTTGTATGCCCTGTTAAAGAAAGTTTTCTGTTCATTAATTACTACTGTAGGTGTGTACCTTTTTTATAAATGACTAAAGGAAATTACTACTTTTTCAAAAAACATTTTGGATTACATGTACGGTACACAGAAGGAAGTGGAACATCTCAACAATCCCTCTGGTCAAACAGGTTATACAAGTTCTAAAAACTTTCATACATATATAGTACATGCGTACATACATACATACATACATACATACATACATACATAAATATAAATACACATACGTACATACATACGTATTTTTAAACATTCATACTTTCATTACATACATTCATATACTTATTCAGCAGGTTCCTGATCTTAAGAACATAAATACCACACACACAGCAACATCCATACATACATACTTTCTTGCTTTCATACATATATAAATAAATACATACTTTCATACATACATACTTTCTTACTTTTATACACACATACATACTTTCAAACTTAAATACATACTTTCATTAAATATATACTTTCTTACATACAGTAAGTATGTATGAAAGTTTGTATGAAATCTGAAAGTATGTATGTGTGTATAAAAGTAAGAACGTATGTATGAAAGTATAAAAGTATGTATGTATGTCTGAAAATAAAAAAATATGTATGTATGTACAAATGATAGTATGTATGTATATATGTAATAACATTATGGATGAAAGTATGTATGTATGTATTTAATTATGTATGAATATAAAAAATATCTATGTATGTACATATGAAAGTATGTATATATGTAATAAAAGTTTGCATGAAAGTATTTATGTATGTAAGTATTAAAGTATGTATGAATGAATGTATGAAAGTATATATTTATGTATGTATACATGAAAGTATGTATGAAAGTATGTATGTATATATGTATGAAAATAAAAAAATATGTATGTATGTATGTACAAATGAAAGTATGTATTAAAGCATGTATGTACTTTCATCACATACATGCTTTAATACTTTCATAGACACATACATACTTTCATACATACATATATTCTTTCATACATACTTTCATTACATATATACATACATACTTTCATATGTACATACGTACATACATATATTTTTAGTTTCATACATGCATATATACATACTTACATACATACTTTTTTTAAAATATATACAGGCATACATTTTTTTTCACACATACATACGTACATACATTCATACATTCATACATACATACGTACTTTCATACATACTTTTATTACATATATACATACATACTTTCATATGTACATACATACATACATACATACTTTCATACATTCATTCATACATATTTTCATACATTCATACATACATACAAACATATTTTTTTATTTTCATACCTATATACTTTCATACGTACTTTTTTTTTTACATATACAGGCATACTTTATTTTTCATACATACATACGTACATACATTCATACATACTTTCTTACTTTTAAACACACATAGATACTTTCATACATACTTTCATACATACTTTCATACATACTTTCACATTCATTTATACATACATATATACATACATACTTTCATACGTACATACATACATACCAATTTTTTTATTTTCATACTTACTTTTATACTTTCATACATACATACTTTTCCCATACATACATACATAATTTCATGCATAAATTTATTACATATATACATACATATTTTCATACATACATACTTACATGCATAAATACTTTCATACACATTTTTATTACATATATACATACATACTTTCATATGTACATACATACATACATACATAATTTTTTTTTATTTTCATACATAAATATATACATACTTTCATACATATTTTCATACATACTTTTTTTTACATATATACATACATACTTTTTTCCCATACATACATGCATACTTTCATACATACTTTTATTACATATATACATACATACATACTTTCATACAGACACACATGCATACATACATGCATACATACATTCATTCTGTTATACATACTTTCTTACTTTTATACACACATTGATACTTTCATACTTTCATACATACTTTCATACATACATACATACTTTTATACTTTCTTACATACTTTCATATACACATATTTTTTAATTCCATACATTCATACATACATACATATTTTTTTATTTTCATACATACATACTTTTATTCATACTTTTACAAACGCAAACATACTTTCATATGTACATACATGCATACATATTTTGTTTATTTTCATACATAAATATATACATGCTTTCATACATACTTTCATACATATTTTCATACATACTTTTTTTTCCCATACATACATACATACATACTTTCATGCATAAATTTATTACATATATACATACATACATACATACTTTCATACATACATACTTACATGCATAAATACTTTCATACACACTTTTATTACATATATACATACATACTTTCATATGTACATACATAAATACATACATACATTTATTTTATTTTCATACATAAATATATACATTCTTTCATACATACTTTCTTACATACTTTCATACACACATACATACTTTCATACATACATACATACTTTTATTAGTTATATACATACATACTTTCATATGTACATACATACAAACATACATTTTTTTTATTTTCATACATAAAAATATACATCCTTTCATACATCCTTTCATACATATTTTCATACATATATACATAAATACATACATACATACATTCATACTGTCATACATACTTTCTCACTTTTATTCACACATAGATACTTTCATACTGTCATACATACATTCATTAATACTTTCATACATACTTTTATTACATATATACATACATACTTTCATATGTACATAAAAAAAATTTTTTCATACATAAATATATACATCCTTTCATACATACATATTTTTTATTTTCATACATTCATATATACATACTTTCATACAAACTTTCATACATACATACATACTTTTATACTTTCATATATACATACTTTCATACATAGTTTTATTACATATATACATACATACTTTCATATGTACATACATGCATTCAT
>CM022484.1:6676499-6693563 GCA_011952105.1 Coreoperca whiteheadi
GAAACTTACGAGCAGTTCAGAATCCAAAGATTATATAAATTATATAAAAAGAGAAAAGCAGCAAATTTCTCGCATACGAGAAGATGAGCAAATGTTTTAAATAACTACTAAAAAAATTGTTGCACATTCATTTTCTTTTAATGGAGTAGTTGATTTAATCTTTTGAGCTCTAATTTCCAGTTTCACAAAACATAATAAAATATATATATTTTAAAATGTTTTGACTAATCATTTGGTCTATAAAATGTCAGAAAATAGTGAAAAATACACTTCACAGTTTTCCAAAACCAGATTTTATTTCTTCAAATAGCTGTTTTTTTTCATCCAAACAATAGCCCAAATGATCAATTTACTATCCCATAAGACATACTTTTGCTTAAAAGATTTTAACGATGAATCGATCAAGTCTTATTTTACTGGGGAAAAAGACTAATTGGTTTTAAGAAATGGCTGATCTCTCTAAATCAGTCTGCCAATAATTCGATTGTTTATAATATAAAATTTCGCAAACTCCAAGATGATGATTTGAGATAGCCTGTTTTGTCCAACCAACATTTAATGTACAATGACATAAACATTTGAGGAGCTGGAACCAGTGAATGCTTGACATTTTATCTTGACGAATGACTTAAATGATTAGTATGATTAATGGATATTGTTTTGTCTATTGATGCATTATTTCAGCACTTGATTAAGGCATTCTGTTTTTCCTTGTTATCTGGAAGTTACAAACTAAATCCTTACCTTTTATGACTTATGTTCTGCAACATTGTTCCAAAGCTACACTGCCCCACTGGGGGGTGGAGTTTCATTATAAGTGGAAAAAGGCCAGCAGCAGATTAAAAACCCTGTGGAAATCAATCTTAGGATATGCATGCATATAATACGACCTTGGACTTACAGCAAGTCAAAGACGGAGCCAAAGATTAATTTTCACCCCTCCTCATTTTATTAAGCAAAGTATCAGAATGGTCTGCAATTAGTTGTTTAACAAAATCCAAAGATAACTTAGGGAATGTAATGAACAGTACGGCAATACTGTTTGAGAGTAACTGCTTCAAAACCTAGAGTATGAGGAATAATAATAGTGATTGTGACTGATTAAATGTTGAATTGTGTGACTCACGTGTAGTGTGTGTGCCAGATGACTCCGTAAGCCAGTGGAAGTGCCAGCAGCTGAACAGTAGTTAATGACAGTGTTGAGAATAATCAGACCTATTGAAATAAAGCAAACTCGTACTGAAACTAGTTCACATCCATCTCTGGCTGCATATGCTCAAGATGTGGTAACAACTAGGGGTGGGCAAGCCGACGAGATTTAGATTGTGATCCAAGGCGTCCGCAATCTACTTTTCTGGCGAATCTTTGAGGTTGCGGGATTTAATGTCCTTACTTCTGTTTCCAAACTTCACATATCCCCAATGACTAGCGGATCCACCCTACGTGAACAAACCAATAAAGTGATGTAGCCAATTAGATGGCTATGCTGTTTGGACGAATTACTTTACGTGGCTCTTCCTTGGGTGACGTATTGTAAACAGTTAAGTTGTGAGTAAGTTTGATTTTTAATCACCATTTTTAAACCTTTGCATCTTTACTGCAATATTGTGTTTTTAATGGTGAAATTCATAGGCTATTGTCCACAGGGTGTTTCAAAATTGGAAAAAAAAATTTAGATCGTGGATCTTGATTAAACAGATCACGATAATTTTTTTGCCAGATCACCCACCCCTAGTAATAACAGTATAGCAATTAAAAAAAAAACGTGTTACATAGCAAATCAGATGGCTTCAAGCCAACAAACGAAGACGAATATATGATTAGCCCTCACAATTTAGCTCGCTATTCCTTGAGTCTCTAACCACGCTTGGAATTTAATCAAAAACTACACTGGCCTCAAATACATGTAAATACCCAATGTACTGTACTTCACATATGAAAGAGAAATTAATTGCACGTCAGTTAATCAGGAAGGAATATTATCACTGAAGAAAACTATTTTAAAAAACAACAAACACTGCTCTTTCTATAGTGGAGACGTTTCAAAATGGAAATAAAAACTTACAGTGACCCGTTCATCAATGCTCTAATTCTATCATTGGACATAATATTATTTCTTCTCTTTGAAAAATAACATTCACAAGCATATAGAGTAAATCGATCTCTAATGTAAATATCTGGAAGTAACATATAAAAAAATAAAGATGGAAAATAAATCAGAGTTTTGCTCTCGCAGGACAGTGTTCCCTTAACAACTCAGCATATTAACAAAAGAATCCACTGTACATATCAGAGTAAGATATATACTGTCCCCTCCTCTAATTAATGATTTACATCCAAAAATAAAATAAAATCTTCAGTCAGTTTTTTTTTTTTTTTTTTTCCTCTTTTTTAAAGTGATCAGTAAAAATGTCAGAGGCTGGTGTGTCCTGCAACTTTACGTTGCAGCCTGACAGTCAGAAGGTCAGTACTTCACACATAAAGACCAAAAGAGCAGAAACAATACCAGGTTCCTAACAAAGCTAGGTCTACTGCTCGTCTTTACCACAGTGTCAGTGACTACTCCTCAGTTTTTTTTTAAACAGTGTCTTGCCATTTTCTCTATCACAGCAGCATGGACTCCTGCATAGCAAACGCCTCCTGTGCGTGCCTGTAGTGTGGTCCTCCAAACAGCTGGGGGAGCTGTTGCCTTATGACGGGCTGCTGCTCCTGGAACTGTGTCCTGTAGTGAAGCAGGTCGTCTGGGTTGGCGGGAAAAGTGAATTCCTGAACGGGAGACATTTGGGCTCGCTGGAAGCTGGGCGAGCGGGGCATCCCACCTGGGGATTGAGGGGGCAACACATCCTCCAGGGCCCACGGGAGCCTGTCTACAGGCTGCCGAGGCCTGCCCTCTGGCAGGGAGCGCGGGTTCACCTCGCCCCTCTGATGCCCCTCAAACCTGTAGTCCACTGCACTGTAGACCTGTGCGGTGGAGGTGAGCTGTTGCAGGTAGATAGGGGTGGAGCTCCCCTGCGTTTCCAGCTGCAAGGAGTGCTCTGGGGGAGGCCTGGTGTTTCGGGGGTTGTGGGTGGAGCTAGTTGGTGGCTGCCTGCGGTAGGTGGCGAAGGAGTTGTTCATAAGGGCCTTCTCTGGGGAGAGGCTGTTGGTCTGCCGCTGGGTGGTGGCGTACGCTCGTTCCCCGTATGCCACGGTAGATGGTGGGGTAAATCGGGAGGCCGGTGCATAGAGTCTGTCCTCTCCTCTGTGGTCCAGGCTTACACTATAGGCGGGATGGAAAATGGGGACTTCGGTAGTAGTTCTACCCGGCGAATGCTGCTGGGGAGGGGTGTGGTACTGGCTCTGGCTGCCAGGGTAGCTGGCCTGAACTCGTGCTGGACTGTTGTGGGAAAATGGAGGAAGAAGGAGTTTAGCCATCCTGGGCCCTGAGGTGACAGAGACGACGCTCCCAGTTAGGCTGGGGCTGCCCTGATGGAGGGACGATACACTGAAGGGTGTCTCACTGCGAGGGGTCCTCATTCTGGACGGAGGTCCATCAAGCTCCAGGATCTCGAAATCCTGCTCCGCCAGCCCTGGTACGTTGTCGTACTGAGAGGCGTTGGAGCCTCGGTCGGAGCCAGGGATTAAGCCCTTGGAGCGTGGTTGGCGGTGGGGCAGAGCAGTGTCGTCTGGGCTGGAAGGGGCCGGCGATGCCCCTCGGCTCCGATGGACCTCCCGTGCTGCCGCCGCTTTGGCTGCTTCCAGCTTGGTCTCGGAGGGTTTGAACCAGCGGGGAGTGATGTCTCTGTGAGAGCTGGAGGCTGCGTTGGAGTTATGGTTGGCGGTGGCGTGGCTCTGAGGCTTCCGTCTATCCACCGTGTTGAGCTGTGGTTTAGGGGTGGGGGCTAATGTTGGTGTTACTCCCCTCTCAGGCGTGGTGGAGGTGGACTGCTTTTGATGCTCACTGGGAATCTCCCCTGATCCCCTGGCATCCCTCTTGTCAGCCTTGTGGTGGCGGCTCGGTTTCTCCAGCGAGTCACGGTGTGACCGGCTGGGGGGCCGACTGTCCTGCTGGTGGTCTGGTACAGGACTCCGGTCCCTGGGAGGCTCAGCTGGCTCAGCGTGGCTTTGACCGTTGGCCACGTGGTTCACCCCTGATGCTGCCAGCTCAGGAGGAAGCTGCCCTAGAGGCTTCTTGGGAAACTCTTCCTCTTTACCTGCAAGGTCAAAACAGTGGAGACACATTAGAACACCATCAGGAAACAAAAGTGAACGGTGATGGTTTAATAAACGGTGTGGCGCTGATTCACATCAGATGAGGAGTCACAACAGGGACATGGATTCATGCAACACCACTGCCATAGAGAGGTCAAAATAAAGGAGAATTACATTCATGACGACACAAAATCACATCTCAACAGGCAAAGAGCAAAGGACAGAAAAAACATCAGAAACAGTTTTTGATATTAATTCCCAGCTTGCTGGAGGGGCTCAATTAGGAAGTGACACTCAACTGAGTGGTCTCTGAAATTATGGGTTTCACTCCATTTCATTAAACTGTACTTAGCTGCAGCAGTAGCCCTGGACTTGAAAGGTCATACAGAAATAGTTCTTGATTAATGAACCTTGTTAAATGTACTTAGCCTTCTAAGTACAAGCATTAAAGCCACAGAAATATTCCTTCACTTACTACTCAGCTTGCACCAAAGTTACTATTCTACAACCAGTACATGTTACGACATTAATACTTAAACCTACTGGTCTGTGTCAAAAAGAAATAAAAAGTACAGTTGACAGGAACACATACAGTGGTGGTGACGCTGGGTGTTGTTGGGGACTGTAAGGGAAAGTGTGATCACCAGAGTCAGGAGACAGCAGCTGGAGGACAATGAAGTGCTGTGGGAGTGATCCAGGAAGTGAACTTACTGGCGCTGAAGCTAGAAACTAAAGTGTCTGTCCATGTCGAGTTTATCCACTGACCATGGCCTTTTTCTCCTGCACAAACTGGCCTCAGCTTCCTCATCCAGTTTTTCCCTCATCAGTGTTGATCTGAATTGGTTTAGTGTTGTAAATTGCTCTTTCTAGCACCACATTAATAAAGTTTTGTCTTCTTTCAGGAATCTATCCACTGGAGACTATCCTGTCCACAATACAGGTAACAACACTTCCTCTGAATCTTGCAAAAAATACAATTTGTAATTTTTTTTGGCTGAAAAGGCAGATAAACCACAAATTTCTGTTGAGCTAAATGCTTAAAACTGTTAGCTACAATTAGCGCCTGACCAATATAATTTTAGAGGGGAGATATTCTCCGATCAGGCGGCCAATATATTGAATTTTGGAGCTGGAATGGAAATAGACCTTTTCTATGTGGATTGTGCACTAATTTTGTAACAACATGCCTATGCAAAGGCACTCAAAAGGCTGCTTTCTTAATTGAACAAATAACTTTGTTAAATAATATGTTAGTTGAATATTCTTTAACATGTCCATCAACCAATTCTAGAAATGAACACAGGAAAAAAAAAGCTAAATAAATTTCAGATGCTCTGACGCTAACCTTTCAAAATAAAGTAACATGACTCTCTCTTTCTGCCTAATATACTGAAAATAAATATTTTATATCGGCTAACAAGTACCCTGATATGGATATAGCTGCGAAGGGCCAATATCGTCCAGGCTCTAGCTACAATCTGATTATATGCAGCATGACTGTTGGTTGAAAACATGTCTGTCTGACACAATTGGGCCATGGGATGTAAAGACGTTTCACATCAGCTTTTGTACTTCAAAAATAGAAATAACTTTCCTGTACAGTGTAGTAGAACATTTTTAGCTTTATTTTGTATCTTAAACTATGATTTCACTGTTAATCAAAGTAGATGAACTTTAAGACTGTTGTAACTTAAATACATCAAATAAAAATTCTAAGATAGGCCAACTACTGAGATTTTTTTTCTCATATTTTAATTGAAGTTTGTTTAAAACCCGTAGGTACGACCTGAAATAATTATCACTGAAGCAAGTTACTCGTAGGCCATATGTACTTCTCTTACAGTCTATATTTCACTTACTGAGTTTAATGGCTCTCAAAAATAGGAACAAAACTTTCCTTTAGTGTAATAGAATTTTTTTATTTTAAACTGAAAGTGTGTATAAATGGTTTCAAATCAAATTCTGCGTGGTGCAACGATAATGTCACACTATGTTAAAGTGAACTTCCTCTAAAGCATTGTTTGAGCCTAATAGATTTTATTTTGTTCTGTTTTCCTTACTTCAAGGCCACCAGCAGGTATCGGTATTGTTTTTATTTCACACAGCCGGAAAGAGGAAGTGATTTCAGTGTATATAAAACAATGAAACCTGCCTTAAGGAGCTCTATTTACGCCATGATAGTATAAATGCTGTTGTAGAGGCCTTTTCCTCCCTTCCAAAAGGTCTGAGGACAATAAAACCATAGTGATGTTTTTCGATTTTAAGGGTCATAAAAATCACAAAAAAGATTGTTCCTTTTGTATGAAAGTCTTAAGGGGAGGTGTGTCAAACAAGCCACCATCAGTATAAAAGATAAAAGTTTGGTTTGACAAGAATCTTCCCTCCAGACAGTTGTCTGTCTGCTCATGTTTCAAGCTTTGGACCGTGTGCAGTACCTTTTCTTATCTTTTGTCCCTTCAGGACAAAATATTTAGTATCAGTAAATATCAGCAAAAATGATGAGCTATTGGTAGCCTTTTAAGTCAATACCTCATGTTGACCTAAACCCAGCTGTTGCAGGGGTTAGTGACGGAAAAGAATTTGTTCCAGACACTGACTCCTTATTGGCTTAACTACTAACTAATAGGAGAGAAAGCCACCGTAGATCACAGATAAATTATACTGCTGTGTTAGGAGACCATCTATTAACTCCAACTAGGCCTACTGGTTCAAAACCATGAAACCACTGTCATTTCTCTCATTTCAGCCAATTCAGATACAAAAATGCAGAGTAAAAAAATATCCCACACACCAGCAAATGTGGTAGCAGATGGTTGTTAAAACAAAAGTTAAACAAAAGCCTCCAGTGTTGGAAAAGTGGCTCATTATCTTGTCAGCGAGCAGGGAAGCAAACAGACAGCTACTGTTACAGTTGTGTGGGCTCTGGAAGAAAGGAAGGTTCTGGTTCCTTCTTCAGCTACAGTATTAAAGTAAAAAATCTTACAAAAAACAAGTGGCTGCTGCTGTTTATAGAGGGCTAACTGGTTAATGACTAAATACAGGAGGAAGACGACACATAGGAACCTGAAAAAGATTGAGGACAGGCATAGAGATATTCAGTAAATGTATTTATTTAAAGTTCTAAAGTATTTTTTTGTGACACAGTAACCTGTCTTTACAAATATAATATGCACTTTAAAGTCTATGAGCTCCAGGTTGTACCCTGAGAAAACTCGGGTTAATTTAGGAGAGTAGCTATTTATTTAATAAGCTGCAGGTTTAAATAGTCAACGTACAACAGATCAGCTGTTGATTTAAAAACAGTGTTATGCTGTGCCTTTAGTCGGCCACCAGAGGGCACATTATGTCACCTGAAAGACAAGAGGCGTGCCAGCCACTGCAGTTAAGCAATGCATCTGAACTTGGTCAAAAATATTATGTGGGGGATAAAAACTGCTGGAAGACTAGTTTTGTGAAGAAAAAAACCAGAGTGCTGTTGGACAGACGGGAGACAGACAGGACAGATGGACAGAGACATGGAGAGGGAAGACCAGTCAGGATAGCCCACCGGTTACTGTTGTAGGAGGGAATGTGGCCCCCGCTCACGGCCACACTTTTGTTGTTGTTGGCTAACATCGTTTGAAAGAAGAGGGAGAGAAGGCAGATTAATGAGGAGACAGGGCAAGATTAGAAACACGCTACTGCTATTGCAAATACAGCTACAAGCTAAAGGACAGCAGGAAGCCACCGTACACATGCACTGCCATGTAAAAGCCATTATACCTGAAGGGGCATGTGTTTCTGGGTAGTGTTTGACCGATTTGATGTCTTTTTAAAAAGGGACCATGTCAGTATGGTGTGGACTTATTTATGTAAAAAAACAAACGTTTTTGCCAAGATTTTAGGGTTATTACTTAGTTCAAAAAATCTCAAAGTATGATATGAAACAGAAAAAACTGTATATTTTCACTTGAAATTGGAGTCAAATAGTGTTATTATTGTTAATTGTTTCTCGGACTAATTAAAGATACTGAAAACCAAATTGTGATATTGGGCTATATAAATAAAATCTTATTGATTAGTACTTGCAAAAACACTCTTGATGCATTGTATTGGTTCAGGTAAAAGGGCTTCCTTTATTCGATCAGCAAAATGCGAATAAGTACAGAGCAGTATATTAGTTTATGTCTCTCTCTGGTTCTGTTGCAGCCACATCACCACTGGACCAGAGATCAGTCAGAAATGTCCCTTTCTGTATTATAGCTGCTTATACTTTGTCTGTTTGCTTCGTGTTGTAGCAGTACCTGGTGCGGGCAGATCCAGCTTTGCCCTCCTGAGCTCCGTCATGGACGCCTGCAGCTGCTCAATCACAAAGTCGTCCTCGAAGAAGAAATCTTTGGACAAAGTCGCCTGCAGAAACTCCACCAGATCTTCCATGGACAACTTCAACAGGTGCTCTGTAAATCACACACAAAGTCACAAATAAGACTCTTTCAGTGTTTGAGAGGTGGACTGGTACCACTGTGTAAACCGTCTTACTCTTGTGCAGTTTGAGGATCGTGTAGGACATGGCGGGCAGCAGTCTTTCACCCTCCAAGATGTAGATGTCCCAGATCCTGAGGGTGAGGGTGAACGGAGTCTGGACACAAACAGAGCAAAAGGTCTTCTTTTTGTTTCCCCTGTACACTTCTCGTACACTGATATAGTGCTTTGGCCATAAAGGCCTGGATACGTATCTATAGTTACTGTCAACAAATCCCATGAAAGCACCAAAACCAAATCTGTCAAAATGGCTCACAAATATATAGTTATGTTTAAAAATAAATAAATAGGCTCAGTAATTTCCTACAACAGCTGAGCACTGTAGTTTTTAGCAAACATACTCAGACAGGAGGAAATAGTGCATCTGTCAGGGACTTGTTGGTTTTGATGACAGCTAAAATAAATGTAGAATATCACCAGTTATCCTTTAAAAATTCTGTTATCACATATCATTTAGTGGATTTGCAGCTAGACAGTATGCTTTTATTTTAACATCACGCAGCTGCCCAGAGAACGTTATTATTAACTGTGCGTGTGTGTCGGGTGGGGTCACTTAACACTAAATAAGTCTGGCTATGGGAAGCTTAAACAAAGAAACCCTAAGGCAGGAGTTTTCATAATTCATGTACTCACTCTGTCCAGGAAGCACTGGAAGAACCACTTCATGGTGTACAGACTGGTTAACACCTCTTGGTTGTCCTGCAGCAGCACAAACAAACCCAACAGAAAATGGATTCAGTGCGCCTCGATAATGTAGTATCCTCTAGATAATTGTTGTCACTTGTCCAAAATATAAAATAGCTTCCATCTCCTATGTGTCCAGGAAACATAAATATGACCAGTATATTACATGATGCTACTGAAAATACAGGAGGCGTTCTAATATAATGTTATCCAACAGTTTTATTTAATCTGAGTTATTTTGGTATTATGAGCAGTGTTGCTTGTCTCACCAGGTGTTGTTTCAATTTGGGCATCATCTTCTTGAGGATGCGGTCGTGGTGCTCCTGGAAACGCATCAGCTTCGGGAAGCCGGGGACAAAGAACCCTAAAGGTGAGGACAGAGGGATGACCAGGTTAAGTGGGCTGACGTGATTTGCAGGGTGTCACAATCTTCTGAGCTGTCTCTTATCTCTTGGCCTGAAATTACATGCTGAGCTTCGTGATGGCAGCAGAAAGTCCATGTCTTCTCTTTAGTTGGTTGTACATATTTCTGGCTTTCAGGGCCGATAATGATAATTCCTTAAACCATGTATGTATATGCTCATAGTCCTTATATAATGCATATTCCTTAGTGTAGTCATCTTGGCCATTTATGAGCTGTTTGCAGCAGCATGCCTGCTTGTCCTGAGTTCCTCCTCACTGATGCCTTTTTGTTCATTTTGGTCAGGACCAGAGGCACAAGTCTCTCAATGGAAAAAAACAGGTCAGTTTAATACCTTTTAGTCAGGGTCAGAAGATTGTGTGCCTACCAGCCACACAGTGTTAACTGGTGTTCTGTCGAGATGTGCCGCTCAGTGGTTCTGTGTACATGCAAGGTTTGAGATCAGCACCAGCCAAATGCGGGTAAATGAAAATAGTGTAATGGAGAGAATTGTTCCACAGCGGAGATTTAATCATGAGTCTGCTTGTTTCACGCCAACATTTTAACAAGGAGACACAGAGAAAGCTGGCGTGTCATCGCAGGAATTCCCATTTTAAGGTGTGTTGAGCAACATGCAACAAACAATTCCACCTTAAAAGTTGCCAGTAGCCTCTGAGCGGCGGCCTGTTTGACGCCTGCGGGACACGAAAGCTAAGATAGCGCCATTTACATAGCCTGACGTTAGCCTGTTAGCTTAGCTCAACCGCTGCCTAAGCGGCAACTTACAGGCGAATCCACGCGAGCAGTTTGTGCTGTGAATGATTTCATTTACTTACTTGCAAATGAAGCCGCAGTGCAGGCAGCGGTTGAGCTAAGCTAACAGGCTAACATCAGGCTATGCTAGCTTAGCTTTTGTGTCCCGCAGGCGTCACGTTTAAACAGGCTGCCGCTCAGAGGCTACAGGCCTACAGGCAACTTTTAAGGTGGAATTGTTGATGCGAATCGCTCAACACACACCACATTGCTTTCTCTGTCTCCTCATCAAAGTGTCGGCGTGAAACGTCATAAATAGCTCTGTTACACTATCTTTATTACCTGCAACCACAAAATCACCCGCATTTGGCTGGTGCTAAACTCCAACCCCGCCACTGATGTTCACAGCAAGTGTGGCGTTGTGGTTGCACCACGTCTGCAAGAGTTTCAATATCGTTTTCAGTTGTTTCGCTATCTCCTTCCCTCTTTCTACAAACCTCCCCACAAGGTTCATTAGTAGCTGTTCGGCAGTTTTTGATCGAAGAAAATCTTGAACATCTACATTAATGTGATTCAAAGACACTTAAACATGTACTTCCCTATTCCAACAAGGCAAACGCCATCTGCTGAGGATGTTCTACTGGAACAGCTACTAATAGACCTTGTGGTGAGGTTTTTACCAACGGCTGTTTTCAAGGTCACAAATTAACTTTGAATCCAAAGAAAAACAAATTTTCTGTGTGTGATGAGTCAAATGAAACCAATGCATTTTAAGGTAACTGTCAGTAAATTTCGGCACATTTGTTTCATTCTGCTCCAGCAGAAATATACCTGATGCGTTCAGATTTTCGGAGGGAAGGAAAGAGCGAGACTCTCCCGTTGAATGTGTGTTTATATGTGTTACCATGCATGGCATGCTTCTGCCCAGACAGTAGTTTGACCAGAGCCCAGAAGGCGTCCTCTTCATTCATGTAGATCAGCAGCAGAGCTGTGATCTGACTCATGCCCTGGCAGTAGCCCACCTCCTGCAAACACACACAGTCGGGGGTAATGATGAGTGGTCCTAACTGCTTGTGTCCATGAGCCTTGAACCCTATTTTCTTCTTTCCTAATGTGAGGCAACATGAATGAACTGAACAATGTCATTTCTATAATGAAGTGCAGCTAGTATTATATGAGGACCATGTGTAATTATTGCCTCTGCATTCATTTGAAGACATTAAAATTTGTGGCAATTATTTGTGTTCTTGTTGATTAATGTCATTTGTGAAAATGCATCAAAAAGCTGAAGTGACAGTTTAGAAATCCAGTACTTAAAAAAAGACAGTAGGATCAGAGTAACCTTTGCAGGATTCTGCAGACTGAATGACTCACCGTGTTGTACATGGAGTAGGCCGTGAGGACGTGGAAGAGAGCCTGCTGCCTGAGGACACAAACAAAAACCAGTTACCACATAAGCCTGCAAATGATCCAGAGTTTAGTGCCAGGATCATCACTTCTGTATTCTAACAGCTTTTAACTTCCAGTTCAAATACACGTGTACGTCCTAGAAGGCTCTCAGGTGTCAAATAAATAAATGTGAAGTAAAACATCTTAATTTCAGAGTAGTAGCATGAAAAATCATTAGAATGGTGTTAAAACATGTATAGTAGTTCCTGTTGAGAGCTGTTGCTGATTCGCTTTGGCTTAAAATTCATGAGAAACTTGTCACATCTACATAAAGCAGAAGTTTGAACAGAAAAAGGGGACACGAAGCCTCTCACTTCCACGGTGGGAAAGCTTTGGGGCTTCAGATTTTAGGAATCAGTTATGTGGCCGCCTTTCTACATGTAGTTAACTAAACCACAAAATAACATATTCTTCTAGTCTGACAGTACCGGTTATCTACATTAGCTTACTCCTGCAAATTACCTCTCACTTTCGTTAACATTGCACAGGTCAGTTATGAGCCGGAGATACCCACTTGACATCGTAGCGATGCATGAACATGATGTGGTCCCTGTAGGTGCGGTTCACATCCAAGTCAATCTGGCGGATGTCGGGGGAGACTCCTCTGGCTCTGGCCTTTAGTTTCTGTAGGCGAACCAGAAAACGAAAGAACCTCACTATCCTCAAACACTCCTAAAAAGTCAGCGAGGAGTACTGCATCTCAAGTTCAGGCCAATTGCATCTCTACTTGGTGAACAACTACTGGAACTAGCCTGTAGGGCTTCAACTAAACATAACCAAGCAATTTAACAGAATGTTTTCTACCTCGAATTTACTCAGAACGTATTTCAGTGAATAGTTGAGATGAAGTTTCAAAAACACAAAATTCAATGTGTTAAACTGCTGCGCATTTATCTCAACTGTTTAAACAAAGGTCCGGCTTTACTTTCTTGTAAGTGAAAATGTGGGGACCCATATATTCATGGACCTTACATGTTCCCTAAAAGTTTAATCTGTCAGATTTGGCAGCAACCAGATTAAATAAGATGTCACTCACAAGAGATATAAAAGATTATTATCGACACTGCTCACCGGACAGAAAACTTCTCTTCCACAGTTTCTATTTTCCCCTTTGTTTGCTTGTTTACTGTACGTGCCCTGAACTCATAATTACAAGACTTCCACACGGCAACTGAAGGCAGCGATATATTGATCCTGCCAGCGAAACTTTCTAATGAGATCCAAAGTTTGCAGAACAAAGGTTCTTTACAGTGTGCAGCTTCACACAAACACAATTAAGCCTCCAGACCCACATCTCGCCCACAATAATTCTGGAGCTTAGTGAAATCAAATAAAGCGAAGGTGCGTGCTGGCTCGCTTATGAATCTTTATGAGGCTGCACTGATTTTATTAACTGGTGTGGGAGAGAGGAGGTTTAGCGGCTCCATACCTCGTAGAAGTCTTTCTTCTCTTCCTTTATTTTGGGAACGTCGAGTAGGAGACACCACACCTCCCCTCGGAGCTGCAGGGGAATTCCCTTATAGATCCTCCTGACCAGCTGGAAGGAAACAAACAGCGGGAGGTCATTGTTAGAAAGGCCTTCAAAGAGGAGCAGCTTCGTTCACCTCACAACACCCTCGACGTTTAGCCCAGAGCAGAGTAGCAGTTCTTATACAGGTTGTAGTCTGACAAAACATCAGGCCTTTCATTTAATATCAGATAGTGCTAAGATGCTTATTTCCTGACCACAGCAAATTTTCTGTTCACATTTAATATAGCCTTATTATATTTTGTAAATGGATTTTTCTTTGCAAAGCAGACATGTTCCTCAAAGCTTACCCTGTAGTGTGTGTTTTCCAGAAGTGTCCCATAATGCTCAAAATGCTCTTTCAGACAATAAATCTGATTATCAATACATCGCTCAAGTCATCTGTCTGACAAAATATCAAGCATTCAACTCCATCCAGCTTCTCAAACGTGAGGCGTTGCTCAGTTTTTATATCGTTGCACATTAAATATCTTTGGGTTTTGGACAGTTAGTTAACTACACGCCTTAGAAATGTTGTACTGATATTTTATAGACGGAATAATTGATGGATTAATTGGGGGGAAAAGGAATGAGAATAATAATTAGTTGCGACCAGAATTAGTAAAATCTCACAAACCCCAGTAACAACTGAACCCTGCTGTGAAAGACCTTTAAATCCCAGACCACTAGATGAATGCCAGACCCCCATTTGTTTGCTCGATTTAGGAACATTTGTTGATTAACATCTTTGTTTTTCCTTCCAGGGAGCATTTTGTCCAGTTTTAAAAGTGTTATACAAATCCAGCTTGCTTACTTAATTAATAATTGTTTTGCATTTGAACGTATCTGGTTTGTTATTGTTGCTATACAGTTGTTCTTATCAGTATCCATTTATTAGTGTATATTAACTCATACACTGAAGATTTATTAACTTTCTGCAAGGCTAATCATCGTTAACTTATATTCTTGTTTTCAAATCATTTGATTAATAGAATGTGGCTCCACTGATCCTGGCTGTTATCTGTGTTAATAACATTATAAACTTCACAGTGTAGGAAAAGACATTTAAATGAAAAAATGACTGAAAAACACATTTTTATCTGTTCAAAGGTTGTTGCTGTAGACATCAGAGATGCAATCGGAGCCTCTGCCAGTTGCCAAAAATGATTCAGAATACAGAAATCCATCAACTGAGCTGCTCTCAGCGTGTCAAAGATACAAACGGCTTATGCATGAGTGTACTCGGCACTCTCCCCGAGCAAAAGCAAAGGGCTTTGGAAGGTGAACCACGACCATCTGCCTGGACGAGCTCCAGGAGAGATTGTGGGCAGAGAGAGCGAGTTAGAGAGACTGCTACGCATGCAGAACAGTCCAAAGTAATTCAGTGTCCACAAAGAGATGGAAAATGAGTCGGACTCCAGGCGCGGAAGATTAAGTCTTAAAACCCAAACTGCTGGAACAGCAAAGCTAATGGGAGCAGTGGATTCTCCGTCTGCAGCTATTAAAACCCAACCAGCCGGAACAGTTATACAGCCGATACGGGAGCTGTAAATCTGCGTGTGCACGTGCTGTACAGGTGACTGACAGGGGGCGCAAATGAAAAGGACAGTCCTTCTGTAAGGGGGCTGCGTTCACAAACCCAGAGGCTAAAAGTAGCTCCTGAGGTCAAATAAGAGGCGTGTCAGTGCTAACTTTAGGATTGCCCAGTTTTTGGCCTGAGAGTATTGCACACGGCGGTTCGGCAATTAAACCGCCTCCTACGTCTGTGAGAAGTTAGAAGAAGTCCAGAGGACTCTTAAGTCACCTTTTACACTTTTCATTTGTCGTGTCTCGTATCCATTAAGAAAAAAAGTTGAGATTTCTCTGTTGGACAGATCACAAATCTGAGTGCGATCTGCATTTGTTTTCTCGGCTACATGGAAATCAGGGTCGGCCCTCCTGCAGTTCAGAAGGAGGTGGTGATGCACCTGAAGCCGTTCGGTAACTGCCAAAACCACCAGAGGCACTTAGCAGCTTAGCCAGCATTAGCTACCAAATACTCATACCCTAAAACAGAACACACGCATGAATCGCATTTACTAAGTACAAGCGAGACAAAGGATTAAGCTCATTCATAAAACATGATGTCATCCATAGCAACAGGTCGTCTGAGCTTAGGAGTTCTCTAAGCCGCTCTGTGAATACATCTTTATAACCGCGTCTCTGTAACTGGAAAGTATATTATTAAAACGTTCCTGTAACATTATAACTCAAGTCGGGTTTCGTTGCTTTAAAACCGTCACGTGAAAAACAGAAAGCAAGCGGAGGGAGTCGGATTCACAGAGACGTGTGAGGACGAGCTGAGAGCTGATGAAGAGTCGTGAATCAGCTCGTCTGTAAACTCACGATGCCGACGATGTGTGTGTGTGTGTGTGTGTGTGTGTGGGGAGTATACTACACTCCATCAACCTCTACCGCCACACTTGGGACTCACTAGTTTCCAGGGTGCAACCGCCTTGTAATTGGGCTCCGATGAGCGAGTCAATGAGAGCATCTGTTAGACTAATCATCCTTTGACTGTGTTTGTGTGTCAACATTTGTGAATCCGTGCACTTCTAGTCTTTCTTTGCATTTACTGTGTACATACACACAGCTCTTTGTTTCTGCAGACTTTAAATAAAACATAACCAGATTTTTTTTTTTTTAATATTTTTTAAAAAGGAGCAGATGAAACAGATTTCCACTTGGAGTTTGTCCTCAAATATCCAAAACGTGTTGTTTCCTGCTACAAGAAGACACGTTTACAACAGACGAGCTCCTCTAGCATGGCTTAGAAAACCCTCAAGTTAAAGGGACAGTTCACCCCAAAATAAAAAATACATATTCCTCCTCTTGTGCGCTTTAAAATATAATAATCTGCACCATCGTAATGACACGTTAGCACGTTTTCACCATAGAAACAGCTACTTTAACACACAGTAAGCTGATATCTCAGTGGATGTGCTGCTGTCAGGTCACATGACCTCCTCTAAAACGTGGACGCGTGCTCCCAACTCTGAGAAATGTATAGTAGACTGTGAACCAATCAGCACCAAGTTCTGACTTGTGTTTACTACAGCCAGCAGCAACTGGAAGTTAAAAGACAAAACCAGAAATGGAAGAAACGAATCGCATCAGCTGTGAAGCGCCATCCCGGCGCTGTAGCAGTGGAGCTTTCCTATTCATATCAATGTTGCCACAACCAACAGCAGCCACTGAACAGCATCACCAAGCTTCCAGAAGCACAACAACACAATTTGCCTTTGCGGCCCCACTTTTCTGGCGTGAACCTGCAGTTATTATGAAGAAGAAGAAGAACGGCGCTGGGACACAAAGCTTTATTCCCACTCACAGGGTCCACCTCGCTGACGCCAACGCCCCCTTCAAGGTTTCAAATGGTACAGCATTATTACTGTTATGCTAAACACTACAACCTGAAGCCGACTTCGTCGTGTGTAGCACGAGGGGGGGGGGGGGGGGGGGGGCTTTACTTTCCCCCCTTTCTTTTTACACCACCCCCCCTCACAAAAACCAAAGTTGA